>JAWHQI010001562.1:0-68195 GCA_033032865.1 Dactylorhiza incarnata
CTGGCTGCTAGGATTAGAGGGGGGGGGGGGGTGTTAAACATAATCCAAACTGAACTGACAAGATTATTCAAAGCCATATAACACTTAAGAAGATTCAAGAGATTATCTGAAGAAGAAAGAATCAGCAGCGCAGGAAGATGACCACCGAAAGTTCCCCCCTGCAGAAAACGCTGGGTCAGAAGCATTACCCTGATTCCTGTTCCCTAGGCCGGCTTTTTTTATTTTGTGTGTGCTGTTTTTGTCTTGGCTATTTAAAGCCATGTGTGCTGTGTTTGAAGCATGAGTTTATTTTCTGCTTTTCCTGTTGCTCACCTGAATAGTTTCAGGAGTGTAGTTCCTTGTGAGTGCTTTGTTGTTAATGCAAGAGTGGTAGTGCCGGCTACCTTCCTCCATCCTGCTCTAATTTTTCTATTCCCCCTTGTTTCCAATAATATGGTAGACTCTAAACGGAGCTATGAAGCTAATGGAAACATTTGATATATCTAAACAATAATCCGACATCTAAACTTGCAATAATAATATCTAAACAATATCGTCACATTTAAGTTGAACTCTAAAATAAAGAAGCAAATGTAGTATGTATGCAAGAGAGCTGGAAAATAACTACACAGGCGAATATGTCCCAGCAAATCACAAGATAGTTGGATGCAACTGTTGCAAGCCAATATTACCCAAAAAACTGTGAATTAACATACTATTCAACACAAAGAAACTACAACCAAGAAATCAACATTCAATGATTACGAGGTAGAAGGATCGTTGGGTGTCCGACGAGGTGCCAGTGGTTGGAGGGACAACGGAGGGCTGCACTTGGACAATCGGAAGGGAAATAGAGAGCTGGGAGGGACTGATGGACGGCTGATTTAAGGTTTCAGGGACTGGATGTGGTCGGCCGGACAAGGGAATGTATTTGGCGAAAGGGAGGTCAAGCTAGGTTGCAAGAGATCACGTGATGGAAAGGGATACAAGGGCATGAAACGAGGAATCCAGCAAGGGTTTCAGTTCGGTGATATTCCTGGATTGGAATTGAATGTCCATAGCTGGCTGGTAGTATGTGAGGAGGAAAGATGAGGCTATCGCCTGGATTGGAATTGAATGTCTATAGCTGGCTGGTAGTATGGGAGGAGGAAAGATGAGGCTTAGCCTATTCGTTTCTAGGAGGAGGGTGTCTAGTGAGGTGACGGCGTAGTGAAGACTGGGCCTATACAGGAAGGCGGTAAAGGCCAGGTGACAAAGTGCTAATAGTGGGAGAAATGAGAATTCTCCATGGATGTGGGTCTCGGTTTAGGAGGAAGCGGGGTGGGTAGGCAGTTTTTTTAGGAGGGGTATTTCAGGATTTAATTGGTGGAATTGGGAATGAGATAGTGGGAATCAATGAATTAGAGGTGGAAGTTATGAGAGTTTAGGGTAGTGGATGGCGGTTACTAGGTGGTTATGGTGAAGTGGAGGTAGTGATGGTGACCAAAGGTGGAGGGGTGGTAGCCGGAAAAAAAGAGGGAGTGTAATTTGGAGTGGCCAACCAAGGAGGGGAAGGGATGGGTTCCAAGCGTCACACTTGGTTTATGAACGGGCGATGAATAAAAGAATTTTCACTCAAATTTTTAATGCCCATCAAATGAGTCTTCTACCTCTATTTATAGATTAAAGAAAGATCATGAATAGTCATGGTTCTTTGATCATTACAACCTCCAAAACATACCAAATTAAACATCAGAAAAATATTAAAATATTTAGTTCGGTGACCCGTTTGAAATGAATGGTCTTGATCATCACTAACAATTCTTTGTCGGCGCGTGTAGACCGTTATGGGTCGCATGACATGATCACAATTAGAGAGAAAATTAGAGAGAAGTCGTCTGCTCCCCCTTTGTGTATTCTAATGCTTACTATTCTCTTGGAGTAGGAAAAAGGATGCACTTGACACGTTTACATGTACCTGTGATTGCACCCAGGAACTAACATAATTATTTTATGGGATCCTCCTGCTAAAAAATGGTATGTGAATACGAAGGTGGTTCTAGTAACTTTGATGATATTGGCACAGTTTGTTATGTGCCAATCAACTAATTTTAGCTGTGAAAGCCAGGGATTTTCCCAACAAGATGTATCTACATGACATCATTCAAAATTTCTAAGGTATTTATTACGAGCCACGTCAACTATTTAATACGGAGGTGGTTCTAGTAACTTTGATGATATTGGCACAGTTTGTTATGTGCCACGTCAACTAATTTTAGCTGTGAAAGCCAGGGATTTTCCCAACAAGATGTATCTACATGACATCATTCAAAATTTCTAAGGTATTTATTACGAGCTCGCTGTATAAGGTCGGTAAAGTTGTCGGAGGATGGTCGGAGGAGGGATGACGGAGGAGGGATGACGGAGGCGGAGGATACTGTGGAGCCGAAACCACGACTGCTTAAGCAGGGTGTGCTCGGGAGGAGAGAGCTACCATAATCTCATCAAGGGGAAACAAAAAAACTAAATTTCTTGGGTGATTTCATTCCATGCAATCAACGCATTTAAATAGTCTTACAACTTAATAAGTACAAGAATAATGATAACTCCTAACCTCTAACCACTAATACAAGACAACAATAAAGATAATAATAACTATATAGGCCCGTCAACCGAGGACCATAACATCTCAACCGGCCTTCAATCGAGCTTGCCCTCAAGCTCGAGCGAAGCTCGACCTATTTGATCATCGGGCTCCTTTATTTCGTGCCAAAGCAACTCCTTTTAGTGTGCCACTATAGCCGAGGCTGTAGAGAGTGACAAGCCCTCTTCGTGCTCATTGATATCACAGATGATGGTGATGTCGTCGACTGGTCGTAGCGTGTATGTTCGAAGAGGAGAACGCAACATTAGCTTGAAATGATTGAAGTAGTGGAGGAGAATAATCCATTGATGCTCGATGACTACCAGGACCATATCGATTTTTGTGCGAGTGAGAAGAGTGTCAACAACGATCTTTGCGCAGTCAATGTATGATTGCGGCGTGTCTTTCTGAATGAGGACAACACTAGGGTTGCTAGAGGACTGCTGGACCTTGAATATCAACAGTCTGCACTTGGTCGGGTAGAAGCACCGTTCGTGTGATGAGCAATTGTTTAATTTTGTGTGCAACCATCATGTCGTCGAGTAGAGTGATGATGGTGGCGCTGATTTTCATGTTGACTTGTGAGCGTACTGCGTTGCCTCCGAATCATATGGTGGGCTGTCGCAGATGTCATTGTGAGGAGAAAAATGTAATTAAATAATTACCGAAGAAGTAATTAAGTTTTTTTTTTTGAGAAATAATGAATGACTATTTAATTAATCAAATAATTGACTAATCAATTAAATCATCAAGGAGGTTGGACTTTGGAGGCAACCCACTAAAAGGATGCGTAGGGCCCCAAAAAAAGTGGCGCAGGTCTCGAAAGGGGCACAAGCTCGAAACAGGAGCAGAGACGTGTTGCTCGAAATGGCAGGGACTACGTGCTACTCAAAACGAGAAGATGTGTGCATTGATGCTTTGCCGTGCACATGAAGCAGAAGAAGTTTGACACGGGTTCAATAGGCTCGTGCGACAAAAGAAGAGGAGGTCGATCTAGTAGAGATCAGGGTATTCCAACAATTGCTTGTTGAAACCGCATTAGGCCGAGCTTCGACGGTTGGCTACTGGCGTTGCAATTCCTAGGGCAAGGGCATCGTCTCCTAGGAGCGCACACAGGGCCGGCTCGTCGAGTGGGTGAAGCATTGTGGTTTCTGCATGAACTGGCGATGGACAAGAGACCCGTGAGCCCGATGTCGATTGGGAGTTGGACATTGTATATATCGCGGGAAACTGGATCAAGCTCAACATACTGACAATGACATCGTGCAGTTTATCGTGGAGAGGAATGGTGGCGTCAACGCGTGACGAAGCAGACCTGTCTGGGTTGTTGTTTGAGGGTATGCTGCATTGTTGCTAGACCGTTTGCCGAAGAGAGGAGCAATATGTCACGGCTTACCATCTATGGGGTTGCCCTCGGGAGGTCTCTAGAGAAATCTAGGAGCTTGGAGAGTATTCTGTACATAGAATTCTAAAAAATAGTCTAGAAAATTCATGAAAGATGTACACACATGATAGTGGTAGAATAATCTAGATGGGGTAGTGTAGATCCTTGCATCCTTTGGAGGGAAGTCCTTTTGGAGCCTATATAAAGAGGACCCCTCATTTGTAAGGCATCCAAGAATCCAAGCATTATAGCAATACAAAGCTCTTACATTCTCTTGCTCTCTCACTCAAAGTGTTCTCTTATTCTTTTTGCTACAACTAGTGTTGAAGGAGGCTGACTTAGCTAGTTGCAAAGTGACGCGGAAAGGAGCTAAGGCCTCACGTGATATTGTCAAGGGGGCAAGTCCGTGACAGTTGATATCAGAGCCAAGTTCACTCAAGTTTGTGGTTTGTGCTGCTAAAGAGTAAGATGGCTTTGGAAGTGAACATTAACTCCAACATTGTTGATGTGCACAGCAAGGTGGCCGAAGAGCAAACGGGAAGAAAGAAGAGGGACCAAAGCCAGGGTCATGAAGGTTCCAACGTGGAGCAAAACATAGTGGATTGTGCAGACTATGATGCATTGAGGGATGCTTACCATGCTCTACAAAGAAAAGTGTAGAATATTTGTAAGTATTTTGTCACTTTCCATGTCGAGCAAGAAAAGATGCAAATGGAATATGATCTGCTTAAAGAACAAGTGATGAACAAGTCAGAATCCACCCACAACACTTTTGACACTATTATTAGTGATTTTGAAGAACACATGATGAATCTCGAAACAGAAGTGGTTGATTTGCGCAAGTGAAGCCCCATAAGTGGTGGAGCCATGGTGAACTCAAAACTTGATATGCGAAAACCCAAAAAATTTGCAGGAAAACGAGATGCTTTGGAGGTGGAGAATTTCCTTTGACATATGGAAAAATACTTGGAAGGCTACGACATCACGGATGAAGCATTGAAGGTACGTCACACTAGTTACTATTTAGAGGATATTGCTTCATTATGGTGGCGAAAGATACAAATAGACATAGTCAACGGACTCTACTGAATCATTTTTTGGGAAGACTTCAAACAAAATTTGAGGAACTTTATCCCTGAAAATGTGAAAGATGAGAATTTGAGGAAACCCAGGGAACTAAGGCAGAAAGGCGCCATTGGAGACTATGTCAAAAAAATCACAACCTTATCTCTACAAGTCTTTGACGTCCCCGAACATATTCTCATTTTCAACTTCATTGATGGGCTTCAGAATTGGGTCAAACAAGAAGTAAAGAGGAAGGACCCAAGGACCACCGGAGATGTCATTGCCATCGCCGAGTCTCTTATTGAATTCCAGCGCCAACCCAATCCAACAAAAGAGAGGAAGGACAAGTTGAGTTATGGAAAAGGTGGGGGAGACCGTCGTGTAACAAGGCTACTCACTTCAAGGGAGTATTCAAGACATTGCCCGACCTACAAAAGGAGTTTGAAGAAAGGAAGAAGAACTTCACACCACGAGGAAGATGTGTGTGCAAGGGGCCACATCCGATGAGCAGCTGTCCAAAGCTGGGTTCATTACCAGCTAGGGTGGAGAGCCATAATGCCACTCCATCGGAAGAAGGTATTTCTCAAATTAGTTCATTGCAATTACTAAATGCTTTGAACGTGCATCCAACAAGAGCTACATCAAGCAAGGGGTTGATGTATGTGGATGTTATCGTCAATGGGAAATCCACCAAGGCCTTAGTGGACACTGGAGCTTCCCATAACTTCATGACAGAAGGAGAAGCCAAGAGGTTGGACTTGCAAGTTATGAAAGGCGGAGGTTGGATGAAGACCGTGAACAACCAGGCGTGGCCACTCGATGGAGTAGCACACAATGTGGAGTTGCGCATGGGCACCTGGAAGGTCCAGGTGGACTTCTCAATCGCACACATGAATGACTTCAATGGTGTGTTTGGGATGGATTTTATACAGAAAGTGCAAGCCATAGTCATGCCTGCTTATCACTCAGTTTGCATTTTGGAGGAAGGAATGACATGCATGGTCCCAACGGTGCAAGGACCATCAAGACATGACAAGGAAGGGCCGAAACAGCTATCGGTCATGCTACTTGCAAAGTGATTTATGAAGGGTGAACATACTTGGCCACCCTAAATGAGGAAGAAAATGACGACATGATGGAGGAGGTGCCTCACAACATTGCGGATGTTGTCGAAAAGAATGAAGACAGCATGCCCCGGAGTTACCTCTAAAGCTATCGCCTCAGAGGAGGTGGATTACAAGATCAAATTGGAGCTTGGGACAAAGCCACCAGCCAAAACACCATCTCGAATGGCTCCCATTGAATTGGAGGAGTTGAAGAAGCAACTCCAAGTACTACTTGAGTCGGGAATGATCAGGCCGTCAATGGCGTCATTTGGTTCCCCGATACTATTCCAAAAGATGAAGGATGGAACGTTGCGGCTTTGCACAGACTACCGGGGCTAAACCAGTGAAGAGCAAGTATCATATTCCTTTCATTGTTGATCTCTTTGACATGCTTGGCAAGACAAGGATCTACTCCAAGTTGAACTTACAAAAAGGATACCATCATGTGCGTATTGCGGAAGGAGATGAACCAAAGACAACATGCGTCACGAGGTATGGATCTTTTGAATGATTGGTGATGTCTTTCGGTTTAAACCAACGTACCAACGGCTTTCTGCACTTTGATGAACAAAATATTCCGCTCGTACTTAGACAAATTTGTGGTGGTGTACCTGGATGACATAGTGGTATACAACGACATCATCGAGGAGCATGCCAAACATCTTATCTTGGTAATCCAAGCATTGCGGGAGAATGAACTTTATGTGAAGAAGTCCAAATGCTCATTTGGACAAGAGGAGATACACTTTCTTGGGCATGACATTGAGTATGGCCAACTACGGATGGACAAGGCCAAGGTGCAAGTAATTGAAGGATGGGAGCCGCCAACAAGGTGACAGAACTACAATCATTTCTTGGCTTAATGAACTATTATCGTAGATTCATCAAGGATTACTCGAGGAGAGCAGTACCATTGACGGATCTTTTGAAGAAGAACAAGACTTGGCTTTCGACGGATGAATGCCAAAAAGTCTTTGAAGATTTGAAGGTAGCAGTTTGTACTGAACCGGTGCTTGCCTTGCCTGACTTCAACAAGAGATTTGTGCTGCATACCGATGCATTAGACTTTGCTATCGGCGGGGTGCTAGTGCAAGAAGGCCACCCCTTAGCATTTGAAAGTCGGAAACTCAACAAGGCGGAACGACGATACACCGTCCAGGAGAAGGAGATGACTGTCATTATACATTGCTTACAGGTTTGGAGACATTATCTACTTGGAGCACAATTCACCATCAAGACGGATAATGTCACAACGACATACTTTCAGACACAAAAAAAGTGGACATCCAAGCAAGCGAGATGACAAGACTTCTTAGTTGAGTTTGACTTCATTCTGGAGCATAAGGCAGGGAGGACCAATGTTGTGTCAGGTGCACTAAGCCGCAAAGCTGAACTAGCCGCTATGACCACGACTAAAGGGGGTTGCTTGACCATATAAGGCAAGGGTTGAATGAGGATCCTCTTGCCATACAACTCGTGCAGTTGGCCAAGGAATGCCAAACCAGGAGATTTTGGGTAGAGGATTGGCTACTCTACACCAAAGGAAGGCGGTTATACATCCCAAAGTGGGGAAACTTGCGGAGGGATTTCATCAAAGAATGTCATGATACGAAATGGGCTGGACATCCAGGACAGAAACACACATTGACTTTGATGGAGGATTCTTATTTCTGGCCGTGGATGAGGGACAACATTGAACTATATGTGAAGACTTGTCTAGTTTGTCAACAATACAAAGTGGACAACAAACAACCCACAAAACTCTTGGAACCATTACCCATAGTAGTGCATCTTTGGGAGTCGGTGACACTTGACTTTATCAATGTTTTGCCAAAATCTGATGGGTTCAAATCAATCTTGGTGGTGGTGGATCGATTGTCCAAGTATGACGACACATTCATCCCTAGCACAAGGGACACTACCGCGCGGAGGAGACAACGCGACTATTCTTCAAAAACGTGATAAAGTATTGGGGGTGCTGAGGACGATTATTAGTGATCGTGACCCCAGATTTACAAGTAAACTATGGAAGGACTTGTTTAAACTGTTGGGATCTGAATTAAACTTCTCCACTAGCTTCCACTCTCAAACTGACGGGCAGACCGAGAGGGTAAATTCTTTGCTCGAGTGCTACTTACAGCAATTTGTGAGTGCCAATCAACATGAATGAGTCAAGTTGATCGATGTGGCACAATTCTCTTGCAGCCTACAACGCAACGATGCAACCAGGAGGAGTCCATTTGAGCTGGCCACGGGAAGGCAACCACTTACTCCACACACGTTGGCGACCACAACGGATGGAGGAAGAAGCCCAGGAGCATGAGAAATGGCCAAGTCATGGGAAGAGCAAGCAGACTTAGCCAGATCTTGTCTCGAAAAAGCACGCAAGCGGATGAAGAAGTAGGTTGATTCAAAGAGACGAATGATAGAGTACACAATAGGGGACAAGGTAACGATAAAGCTCCCACCACAGCAATTCAAGGCTTTGCGCGACATGCAAAAATGCTTGGTTTGAAGGTATGAATGCCCATTTCCAGTGATTGCCAAGGTAGATAAGGTTTCCTATCGCCTCGACCTACCAGACTCTTTGAAGATACATCCAGTGTTTCGCGTTAGCATGCTCAAACCCTACCATGAGGATATTAAAGATCTTCAAAGAGGAACATCCCAGAGATCACCTCCTGTGATGACCAAATCTTTTGATAATGAGGCGGAATAAGTGCTCACAAAGAAGATTGTGCGGCGAAGAGGTGTGTAGCCTAGCACACAATACCTGATCAAGTGGAAAGGAAGGCCAGAGTCCGAACCTGCATGGGAAACTTTAGATGACCTCTGGAAATTCAAGGACATCGTCCAACAGTATGAGGTGACGAGGGCGTCGCCAGGATAGGTGGGGGAGGATGTTACGGCTTATCATCTATGAGGTTAGCCCCGGGAGGTTTCTAGAGAAATCTAGGAGCTTGGAGAGTATTCTGTACATAGAATTCTAGAGAATAGCCTAGAAAATTCATGAAAGATGTACATACATGATAGTGGTAGAATAATTTAGATAAGGGGTAGTCTTGATCCTTCCATCCTTCGGAGGGAAATCCTTTGGGGCCTATATAAGGAGGACCCCTCATTTGTAAGACATCCAAGAATCCAAGCATTCTAGCAATACAAAGCTCTTACATTCTCTTGCTCTCTCACTCAAAGTGTTCTCCTACTCTTTTTCCCACAACTAGTGTTGAAGGAGGCTGATTTGGCTAGCTGCGAAGGGGCGCAGAAAGGAGCTAAGGCCGCACGCGACATTGTCAAGGGAACAAGTTCGTGATAGATAGCTCTCATACCAAGTTGTTATGGGCTCGCCGTATAACGTCGGTAGAGTTGTCGGAGGATGATCGAAGGTGGAGGATACCGTAGAGCCGGAACCATGACTGCCTAAGCAGGTTGTACTCGGGAGGAGATAGCTACCATTATCTTGTCAAGGGGTAAAGGAATAGACTAAACTTCTTGAGTGATTTCAGTCCATACAATTCACCCCTTTAAATTGGATACAACATAATAAAAGGCCACTAATAAAGACAACAATAATGATAACTCCTAACCTCTAACCACTAATAAAATACATCAATAAAGAGAACAATAACTAACTAGGCCCGTCACCCGAGACCCATAACAGTATCTTGTTCCGGATGTTTGCATGAAAGTTTCATTAGAACGCTGAGAGTGTGTTCCTTGCAATCCGTGTCACTTGACTTCGAGCAGAATTTGCAAACTGTGGTGTTAGCACACTTGGGAGAAGAGAAATTGTGTGTCAAATACTTGCAGTGATATGCATATACAACTTTCATCAGAAAGAAGCATTCACTCAATAAACTCAATCATATAGTTCAATTAAATACCATGAAGGTCTGTGTATTAAATTTTCTTCTTGTTATATACAATAAAGAAACCACATATCAATCATAATGAGGAACATCGTAATAACCACAATCATTGAGAATGTGAAAGTGTAAATTATATTCATGATATTATATGTGGATATCAATTTAAATCGAGATGATTCACGTCTTGGTAATATTTAGACCAAAATTCCATGGGAGAATAGGTATGTATGATGGCAAAAGGGCGTTTTTTTTTCATCGGAGCATATATGACTTGTATCATGCGCGTGGCTTGGGCTGGGGATACAAAGGGAGACTCGGCAATACGTTTGAGTGGGCTTCCATTATAATCCATCCGACTTCAATTTCTGGAGTTCTGAAGTTAAAACCAGCAGCTCTTAAGTTGAACTGTTCCTACTAAAATTCCTGTGATTATTGAGATTGATCTATGTAAGGCTCGTTTCCTGTTGATTGACTATGGAAAGAATCATAGATTTGCTAATGTCGGAGAATCCATCGTATTGAAACTTAAATTTGAAAGATGAAGAATTTGTATATGTTATTTAGGTTCGTAAGAGCTTTGATTTTGTGGAGACATGAATGCAATAGAAACGGAGGTTCTGTATGATTTTTGTGCCAAAGAGGTGAAATGTAAATTTTTTTGCTCTGATCCATTGAAACATATCTTATTGGACTCCCTGTGTCTGTGCATGTAATAAAATTTTGTTGCTATTGTAGTTCAATGAACTTTTAAGGGTTCGTTTGGCACGGTGGTGGCGGTCATGAACGTGGTGGTTACGAACCGTTGTTCGTGAATGCCCGACCTCACCTAAGGAAGTTCATCCATTTTTATCTTCAAAATTAGTTTTTTTTCTTGGTGGTGTTCATAAGCTGTCATGTCAAATACATTTCATGACAATGGTGTTTTTGTCCAAATTCACCGGAGTAAAAACGCCGCGTCAAACAGATGAGGCTTCGTAACCACCGCATTCACGACCCCCACCGCCGTGCCAAACGGACCCTAAATAGCTTAATGTGCTTATTTGTCGAATTTGTTTCATGCATATAACTGAACTTAATGTGCTTATTTGTTGTTGATAGTTTCTCTGTAATGTTCTTATGTGCTGGATTTGTTAGATATCATGATTTTGGTCTTTCCGAAGAATACCACTCCGCTGGAACTCGAAGATCACATGAACAGCTAATTCAAGTGGATAAAGAGACTAGCTCCGACAATGATGAGCCGACGGCACACAAAAAGTACTCACATCATGATCCTCGTGCCAGACCAAGTTATCAGGCAGAGAAGGGTTATACTGCTGATGTGAAGCATAAGGATCCTCACATGTCAGCATGTGGAAGAGACCGGCAAACTCATTATTCCGATAAATCAAAATCCGATTTGCTTGATGCCTCCGATGGCTCTAGAAGGCATAGTGGGGAGAGAAGAAGCCACCTGTCTAAAAGTTCGAAGCACAGTGGAAGTGATTGTAGCTGGAAAGTCATCGTTGGAGGCCAATGTCCGATGACGATGAGTTTGCAACATATCCTCGGAAGTTTCACAAAGAACGTGAGTCATCGACTGACGCTCGAAATTTTCCCAGAGAACGAGATTCGAGCCACAGCTCCAGACGCTCTAGTAAAATAGTTAAGACTAGAGATGATCGTGCTGATGATGACAAATGGGAGATTGCTAAAGAACAGGAAACGAGAGATAGAGATGGCCGTCCCAATCAGAAGTATAGGAGAATGCCTTGAGGCTTTTTTCGCCTTTTTTCCTTTGTTTTTTGGGGTTAGAGAATACGTATCATCCAGTTGGAGCTTTGTGCAACATAGCAGCTACAGTATAGCATCAGAGGTAAACATATATATATATAAATTCTCTCCAGCTTATCAGTTTCTTTGGCGGCTGTCTGTACTTATTCTGTTCTCAAAGTTCTAAGGCTAGAAATTTGTGCATAAATGCGGACAGTCATCCATGATTTGTTGTCAAGGCTATTGGGTTTGACTTTTTATTCTTTTAGGTACATATTTTATGATGGATGTAAATGGGCTTTGGAGCTAACCTTATTTTATGCTGGAGTTCTAGTGTTTTCCCTTGATAGTATTCAAGGCCTCGAGGTTCAGAACAGCGCACTTTTGTACGACGTAGAAGATGTTGATGGTTATCATTCTCAGGGCTTTTTTGAGTAGGCGTCCGAGCATCTTTGCGGCGCGAATAGTGGTCGGCGCACATGGATTCGAACGGCAAGACAAACCTTCGTAGTGCTGGAAGGATCCCTAGGCCTGCATAGGTATGATTTATTTTACTTTTTATTGTGTAGTCAAATCATATTCTTGTTAATATTGTTGTCTACTTTCTGATTGTTCTTAGTTCTATGCACAAATAAGTTTAAAATGCTTTTGACATAAGTAATAATAATATTCTTTTCTTGAATAAAGATTTCCATCATATTGTAAGAGAGGCTGTGGATGAAATCTACCATAGATGAACTCGGAATTCTTAACTTTTAGTGTTTTTGACAAAAAATTGTTCTTAGAAGCGCTCGAGCCGCCGTTTCAGGTTCATTTTTATTGCACATTTTTCGCAAATGAATGGAGGAGTCCTTGTTGTGATTACTTTTGTAATAAACATTTGTATAAGGTACATATTTTTGTCCATCCGTCTCGCTTTCATATATGCGCAGATATACTTGTGAGCGTTCTGACATTGAGCAGACGCAACCCCTGTCAAGATCGGCGCGAAGTTACTCAATCTGATCACGAGCTCGAGCCACGTTTAACGTTGGGTTAGCTCGATGAGTTGGATTCGAGCTAGATTCTTAAGTATGGTTTGATTGTTTTCGATATTCTAGGTAAATTTCTTGATCCAAGATTTATTCTAATTCTCACAGTCAGATTCAAATCAAATCCCCAGATACTAATTATTGCTAAAAATCATTTTTTCTGTTTTTTTTTTCTCGTTTTGGGGAGCAACTGACAGTTGATTTTGGTAGCAGGTTTCATCATCTCTGTGAATTCTTCACAGCCTGCAAGCCAGATAACTTTTGGTCCAATCCCTCATCAGTCAACAGAAAGAGGTTTTACAGTTGCAGGTACACACTGTAATATTTCATATTTCTTAAGTGTTTATTAGTAATTTCTAACCCATAATTTTGGCATCAATGCGGTTTTTTTTTTTGTTCGGGTCCCGACCACAAAGTGTTGGAGCCCGCAGGGTTCTCGCACGAGATCATTTGGAATGATCGCCCGAGATCATCTGAGTGATGTTCCTGCAAATTGAATGATGATTGATCACTCAACTAATATCGCCCAAGATTAGAATGATCTCACGCTGTATTCTGGGTCACGAATCTGTGTTCGGGACCCGGACCCAAAATTTCTGGACATTAACGGTCCGGTTGGGACTCGAGGGAAGGGTAATTTAGGTGGAGAGAAGTAAAAAAAAAATTATAGGTTATTTCATCTAATTAGGGTTTTAATCTGGAGTTGAAAGGATCAAATGTTATAATTGAAGCTCTCTAAGACCCAGTTTTATTAGTTTATAAAAAAAGCGCCGTTACGTTTTTAGATGTTTTTAAACAGTAGAAACAATTATTTAGCCGAGTCATAACTTTGTTTGCGTGATTAACTTACGCTCCGTTTGGCACGGCGGCGGCGGTCATGAACGCGGTGGTTATGAACCGAACGCCCGACCTCATCTAAGGATTTAATCCATTTTTATGTTCAAAACTAGTTTCTTTTCTTGTTGGTCATAACCGCCGTCATGCCAAACGTGCATTCTATGATGATACGTTTTTGTTCAAACTCACGGGAGCAAAAACGTCGTGCCAAACGGAGACTTAGTGGCGTCACCGACACTTTTTTCATTTCCAAATATACCCTCCAGTAGTTCATCTATTTCTGCTACTCGCCCTCATCTTCGCAGGCACTCTTTTGTTTCGGGAAAAAAAGGTGATTGATAATATAAGCGAAGCCTTAATCTAATATTCTAATGTCATAATCATTTATTCTTTCAAATAAAATATATTTAAATATTACTATTTTTTGGAAGAATAAATGATTATGATTTGGGAGAATTTTTTTTCCCCGAAATATCTTTTTTCTTTTTACTTAGAAATCATTTGGACATTTTTTTTTATTTCAACTTAGGCTCCGTTTGGCATGGTGTTTTTGCTCGACCGAGTTTGCACAAAACGTCATCGCCATAGAATGTAAATGTAAGCTTTGCATGACAGCGGTTATGACCGCCGCCATAAAAGAAAGCTAGTCTTGCACATAAAAAAGGAATGAAGTTCCTTACGTGAGGTTCATGAATGACGGTTCATAATCACCGCGTCCGCGTTCACGACCGGTATTGCCACGTAAAACGGAGCCTTAATGCTTTAAATTTGTTCTATAGATCGACATTTTCGTAGGTTGGCATTATCTTTCTCGTCTTGCTTCTTTCTTCCGTCCTAATCTCATCATTGGTTTCTTATCATCGCTTTTTTTGTTGCTGTAGCTGTCCTTGATAAGAATTTCTTTTCGTGCGTCCGATGCATACTAGCTATGTGTGCCGGACGCAATCGCAGTCATTCAACGGCTGTTTTTTTTCTTTAAGGCACCTGCTTACTCCAAGCCTGGATGAGAATCTGGACGGTGTGTGTGCGCTGCGCACATAGGTGTGTGTGCGCACACGCACCTAATTAGCTCAACCTTAATAAAGCCCTTAGAGTAATGCAACATATTTTTTTTATTTTTCTACATAGTATTCATACCGCTGTCAACTTCTGTTGTCATATCTGCTCGAAGTATATTATGGCTTCGTTTGGCATGATGGTGGTGGTTGTGAATGTGGTCATGAACCGTTGTTTGTGAACGCCCGACCTCACCTAAAAAAATTCATGCATTTTATGCTCAAAAGTAGTTTATTTTATTGGTAGTGGTCATAACCTTTGTCTTGCCAAACATACATTCTATGAAAATGGCGTTTTTCACCAAACTCACGGGAGGAAATTAGCTGCGCCAAACGAAGCCTATGTATGCAAGTGATGGCACATGGGCCCCTCTGTCCCATGTGACCTCCCGTTGGCCGTCACGATCGGATCACCATCCTCACTCGACTCCCGACATAAAAAAATGCAAGGACCGTGCTATATAACAAGGTTTATTTTAATACATTTTTTGAGCGAGAGGGCGTTGAGCGAGGATGGAGTCCAATCAGTACAGTGCGTTATAGATGGGAGACGGGTGGGAGCCCGTGCACCGTCATGCTAGAAGATGAAAGATGATCACGAGCAGTGGCGTATCCAGAAAATTATAAATGGGGGTGCAAAAAAAATTTCAAAACACAAATGATGGTGAGTAGTAGGGTCGTGAGTCACATGTTAAATTAATTTTGGCGTGCACATAGCTGAACTTGGTCTGTGAATAGCCAAATTTGAACTGCGAATAGCTAACTTTTGTCTGCAAATAGCCAACTTTGGTCCGCGAATAGCCAATATTTGTCCCAAAACAAACTAGTTATGTGACGTGATAACGCTACCATCTTATCGGAGTCGTTTCTTCCTCATCTGGCCACCGTTTTTGACATATAAGTAGTCAAAATTCATTGTCTCGACGAGAGGAATCCAAATCAACTAACAATTTTGAAAATAATCGGGGTGCACGTGTCCCTCAGGCCTCCTCTGGATCCGCCCCTGATCACGAGGAACTTGATATACTTGGGATTTGTTGCTCCCAAGTCCTAAGAATTGATTTACGTAGCTAGAAAATATTTTTATGATATATGAATATACCAATGCTATTTTTCATATTATTAAATTTAGTATATTTTTGACATTTTTGTACATGATATTCTTTTGAGCATTTGTGTATTTTCTTGTATATATTATCTTATATATATCTTTATCATATATAAAAAATATCAAACCTATGAATTTTAAAGCCGTTGAAATGATTACGGCCGTTGAATCTGACATGATATTTTATCAATCTTTGGATCAAATCGCTCCCTCTCTCCACTTTTTCATAGGTCTCCTTGCGCGCGCGCGTGTGTACAAGAAGGTCCCTTTGGTGCAACATTCAAAATTGTCGGATAGTCTCATTTTTTTACTCCAATGACTTTAACATATATTATGAAAAAAATAAAAATTTATAAAATATAATGACTATTTGTGTAATTACACTATATCCCTATAATAAAAATAATTAAAAATTGTGCGGTCATTTTGAGTACTCATGTATATGTTGTTAGCACAATCAGCTCGATGCGGGCGCAGCCTGGAGTGTCATGGGCGTAACCCGCCGTCGCGGGCCGGGTATTATCGCGCTTGGCAATAGGGGTAGAGCCCATGCCTGTCACTCGCGCGCGCGCCTGTGTGTGTGTGTGTATGTGTGTGTGTGTGTGTTAGACCTACGAAAAAATCGATATCGGTCTCGGATTTGGAGTGTCATGGGTGTAACCCGCCGTCGCGGGCCGGGTATTATCGCGCTTGGCAATAGGGTGGAGCCCATGCCTGTCACTCGCGCTACGAAAAAATCGATTTCGGTCTCGGATTTGGAGTGTCATGGGCGTAATCCGCCGTCGCGGGCCGGGTATTATCGCGCTTGGCATAGGGGTAGAGCCCATGCCTGTCACTCGCGCGCGTGCGTGCGTGTGTGTGACCTACGAAAAAATCGATTTCGGTATCGGATTTGGGGGTCAAGATGACTCCAAATAGAAAAGTGATTAACATGAAGTTGTAGATCTCGAGGAGATCTACAAATTCAATTTTGGTCATTTTTCGATTTGGAGTCATCTTGACCCCCAAAATTGGTCGCCCGCATGCCTGCACCTAAGCTAGCCCGCATATGATGGTTTCTTGTGCACTGTCAGTCGTATATATATAATTATTATTTAATATTAAAAGACAAGCTACTGATTTCAGCAACTAGTAACCCTCCAAGTGCCATTGTATATTATATTCTATCTTATCGAATTATGCATTATTCACTCTTTTATGATTCAGGGCTACAATCATTTACTGTTTTTAATTATTTTACATATTATATTTAAATATATTTTCTTAATTATATATCTTAATCAATTATGCACATTACTCACCTGCAAATGTCAAATAATCTTTTGTAGAATAATTGAGTCTTTCATTAATTTTATTTTTCTTAATTTTGTCATTCAATTTTATCGCTTTTTAATCAAATAGAATGATATTAGTGAGGGTGCATATGATTATTTGATGCACAGTGAGATGGCGGAATACTGACCGTTGTCGCATATTGTGCATGGGGGCGCCTCACGAATGTTTCTCTTAGTATCCCTCGCTCGCACTATTATCATTAATCGGCCCTTCGGATTTGACTCGCCTCAACATGTCTTCGAATTAATAGGTGCTCAAATCACTCGTATTATGTTAGTTAATTGTGATTTTAAATTTTGGATTATTATGCAAAATTGCATTTTGTTTGCTGAAACATTTGGCTTTAAAGATACCACAAGTTGTCGTGGGTATGATCTCTACAGTGCTGAAATATTGCTGGGGGTCGACAAAAATTTTTTTTTGCGATATTAGCACCCTCTAAAAAATATATGCAATTTTATTTTCTAGTATATAGTAGCACCCTTGCCCTAAAATTGTCCCAACACACGCATAGAAGAAATTTCTCCAGTAGCCACGCCTTTAAGCCGCCCCGTGCCTCCTCCTGTCTTTGTTCCGGCCACCCTCCCTTCTCCGCCGAAACTTTCTTCATTGGGGTGTTCTTCTCTCGCCCCTTTTCATCCTGTTGGCATCCCTCAAATTGACGAAACATCGCTCGGAGCATCATATCCAACGTTTGCTCTGCAGTGCTGAACCAAACATCATTGCCCACTGGATCTAATATCACTGCTAAATGGACAAAACTCGCGCGCCTACTGGAGATCTAGCTGTACGCAAGCCAATGCTTGATGAAACCTTGCCTCTGATTGGACTTCACCGCCGACTGGAGAAAGCACACCGCGACTACATGGATAGTGTTTCTCCTTCAAATATTGTGCACTTCCTGCCTTTTCTATCTTCTCCCACATTCCTTTTTGGCATTATTGATGGATTTAGGAGTTTCTAATAGGAGTTTAGTTTCAATTTTGTAGGGATTGACGTTAATTTTTGCCTTACATCAATCTCGTAATTCATTGTAAATCTAAAATGAATGGATTTTTTAAAGTTTTTGGGTGGTTTACTATAGCTTGTTTGTGTGAAATAAAATTTATGAGGTTAGTATCCAAGGACCGCTAATAGCAAAATCATGTGTGCTATTAACATTGCTCAAAAACAAAAGCAAGGCCTTCCCATGTTGTGTAATCCGTGTGCTGCCTCCTTGGATCCCCAAAATTTCGCCAGCATTCTCTCTCCTCAATTTTAGCCGGAATTCCCTTTTATGGGTTTCTCTTGGATTGCCAACATGACAACCAGTTTTGGAAAAAGATAGTTCTCCTTTAATGGTGATTGTCGGACCCTCTCCTTCCTAACCTGACATAAGGGTTTTCTCCTATTTAAGGAGAGCTATGGTCGGCCATCTAAGAAGCGCAGTGCAGAGGTGTATCAGAAGCAAGGTTGAGAGCAACGTTCTCCTTCCCGGCGGGCAGTTTTGCGGGTTCGTCTCGGCGGCATCCTTTTCTCGGCCGGCGAGCTTCTTTCGGCGCCGTGTTCTTCCGCCGTCGGCTTCGTCCTCCCGCCGTCGATTTGGTTCTCGTCGCATCGCGTACGACTGGACCTTGGAGGATTCGAACCGCCATCTAAATTTTGGTCTATTTTCTCCTTCATATTTGTCGTATTGTATGTTTGAGATTTTTTTTAGAATTATAATATTGATCTCTGCCTGCACAGTGGACGTACACAAATTTCGGGAACCACCTTAAATCTTGGTGTTCATCTTTGTGGTGCTTGCTCTTTATAGTCTTGTCCGTTATTATTTTTCCCGTAAACTCATTCTTGGTCGTTAGAAATTTATTTGAACATGAGATCTCTTATCTGCACTCAGACATTCGATTTTCATAACAATCGGTATCCGAGCCAGGTTTGGTCGACGATTGTTTGGGACGTTCCGTTTCGAATTGGGTCAACGGTATGTGACGACATCGGTTAGCTCCCTATCTTCTCAATCTTGATTCGTGAATTTATTCGGTCGCTTCAGTCTCCGTGCAGATTTCTTCAGTTTACTTTCTATGACGACTTCCACCCCCGTGCGAAGTTTGATGTTACGAAGTTCGACATAAAACACAATTTTGGCATGTGGCAGGACAAAGTTCGAGCACTACTGATCAAGGAAGGTTTACACTGTGTCCTATTGGGGAAGGCCAATAAGGATGTTGAGGTTACCGATCGCATGTGGGAGGATTTGGATCTCAGAGCTCTGTCTACCATACAGCTTTGCTTATATGATGATGTGCTATATGGAGTTCTTTCAGAGACGACTTGCCTCTAATCTTTAGGCAAAGTTGGAGAGTATCTATATGACAAAGTCTCTCCCCAATCGCATCTACCTCAAGTAGCAGTTGTACAAGTTCAGCATGAAGGAGAGTTCCTCTCTAAACGACCACCTGAACAGTTTTTAGTAAACTGTTATCTGAGTGTCTCATCATGGATATCAGGTGGAGGAAGATGACAAGACAGTTATTCTACTGAAGTCTCTTCCAAAGTCCTATGAAAGCATGGACACTACTCTTACTTACAGTAAGGACGTTTTGGACATGGAAGAGGTCACTGCAGCCTTACTCTCAAATGACATCCGAAAGAAGACTTCTGGCTCAGGAGTTGCTGAAAGTTCAGCTTTATTCTCTCGGGATCAGTCTGGTTCAGACAGAGGAGGCAAGTCTAAGAAAAGTTCGGATAGCCACTTGCAATTACTATAAAAAGAAGAGTCATGAAATCAAGGATTGCTGAAGCTTCAAAATAAGGAGAAAGGAAAATCCCCTGGTAATGATAAGAAAAAGTCTGTCGCATCCATATGCCTTAAGGATGTCGATGAAGACGTTTTGTAGTACCTTTTCACGTATCTTTTCCTTTGTTCTTGCGTGTTTTTTTCTTCCTGCATTTTTTTATCCTTTCTGTTTTTCACTTCATTTGCTCATTATCATTTCCCTTTTTTTTATCATGCTAGTTTTATGTTTGTTTTTCGTATAACTCTTATTTTGAGTTATATCTTTCCTGGTCAAGAACTTCATGTTGAATGCGTTTATGTCCCCTTATTACCTAAGCTCTTTTTTTGTTACTCCTCATTTATGAGCTTAGAGTGTGTCTAGTCCATCATTTTCGACTAGTTCTCATAGAGGTTCATCTTTCCATGTTGAGGTCAGTCTGTTTGCATTCTCTCTTGTTGTGTCTGCATTTATCAATTTCTCTCCCAGGCGCACATCAATAGCCAGAAGTCTTGACAGATTCAGTTTTGCTATGGGAGACCATCGCTGGAGGTGGAGCAGTTGGTATTTAGCTCCAGGTGGAGCATTTTCTGAGGCAACCAAGTCAGTCCAGTTTGTGTGCAACTCAGAATCAGAGGAGTTCTTTTGTAATCCACTATCAGCCGAGGTTCAGTCAGACAGTTTCTTTGGTTTTGAATCTTGGTGATCGTTGGGCATTTTGGAGTTATCTCAGCCAGGTGGAGCTCGTTCTGGGAGAGGTGTCAAGGTGGAGATTGTTGCGTAATCTGTGTGCCGCCTCCTCCCTGGGATCCCAAAATTTCGCCAGCTTTCACTCCTCCCCAATTTCAGCCGGAATTCCCTTTTATGGGTTTTCTCTTGTATTGTCAACATGACAACCAGTTTTGGAAGAAAATATTTCTCCTTCAATGGTGGTTGTCGGAGCCTCCTCTCCTTCCTAACCCGACCTAAGGTTTTCTCCTATTTAAGGAGAGGTATGGCCGACCATCTAAGAAAGGGCAGTGCAGAGGTGTATCAGCAGCAAGGTTGAGAGCACATTCTCCTTCCCGGCGGGCGGTTTTGCGGTTCTTCGTCTCGGCGGCATCCTTTTCTAGGTCGGCGAGTTTTTCTCGTTGCCGTGTTCTTCCGCGGCCGGCTTCGTCTCCCGCCGCCGATTTGATTCTCGTTGAATCGCATACGACCGGACCTTGGAGGATTCAGACTGCCATCTAAATTTTCGGTCTTTTCTTCTCCTCCATATTTAGCCGTATTGTATGTTTGAGAATTTTTTGAGAATTATAATATTGATTTCTGCCTGCACAGTGAACTTACCCAAATTTTGGGGAACCACTTAAATCTTGGTGTTCATCTTTGTGGTGCTTGCTCTTTATATCTTGTCCGTTATTATTTTTCTCGTAACCTCGTTCTTGACCGTTAGAAAATTTATTTGAACAACAGATCTCATATCTGCACTCGGTCATCTGATTTTCATAACAATGCCCATTTAATTAATTACATTTTTTTCTAAAATTAAAAAGTAATGATGAAAATTCGTAAATTGAAAAATATTTAGTATAGCTCTTGTACCTATTATGATAGGCTATTATTAGGTATGTGAATTCTATTAAAGTTGATTGAAAAGTAATGATGAAAATAAATTAATTTAATTTATAAAAATAATAATGAAAAATTAATAGTATATGAATGATTGTGATTTAAAAAAAAATAAAAAAAAATGATACACAACTATTTTTCACAGTAATTAATTAATAATATGTTTATTGTAAACTTTATTAATTAATTGATAGCAGCGGAGTCTTGTGTCTGTCGCGGCCGGGATACTATCACAGTCAAGGTACTGTTGCGATTTGTTGTAGGGGCGAAGCCCTGTGTCTGTCACTTATGTGTGTATAACATTCATTGGAATCAGATAATAGGGCGTACAAAATACTAGTGATTTGTTAGAATGGAGAAGCAATTTGTGAAACTTCAAAAAATATGAAGATGGTTTTGGGATATGAGTTGTTTATTTTTTAGTTGTGATAATATTAAATAATGAAACTTCATGATCTCAAAAGCTATTAATTTTTATTTTATTTATATTGATGAATTTCTATCAATAGTGCTTTGTTATTATTGACACTATGAGAAGTGGTGGGCATAATAATCTAGCACTCATTATTTTTGAGGTGGTATGTGCTAAGGTCATCAACATGTAAGTGGTTGTCCTTTCAAAAGATATGATGATAAAGTAGATTCTTTTAAGGGATATATTGTCGAGCAAGAAGTAGTGTGTACGTTAAACTAAAGGTGCAAGTTGAGTTGAGCCGGCTCGAAAAAAGATCGATTCTGTTGAGCTCGAGCTCAAGCTCACATATTGGTTGTTCATTAGCTTGCGAGCTTTCTTGTGAGCTTTTTGTTTGTGTTTAAAAAAAAGTAAATATGAAGATAATATGCCTCATGAGTTGAAAAGGTTCAAGCTCGATAGCTCAAACTCAGTAAGTAGGGGCCTTGAGCTCGAGCTCGAGCTCAAAATAGTCAACTCGAGCTTGATAATTTTACCAAGCTCGGCTCGTTTGCACTCGTACGTTAAAACACCCAGTATTTGTTCTACAGGTGAATTCAAATTTTCATTTACATTTAGGGGAGGATACTTTGAAGAAGATAAATGCGCCTTTACATGGCGTTGCATTAGTGGAAGTTCATCGCTTTGTGATACTTAATTGTGGTAAAATTATATTTTCATTAAATTGATATTTGTTGATGGTAGGATGTGGATTCGTGCCCATTTCACTCTATTTGGCATTTGAAAATTGAACGAATACTTGAGTTGCAACCATTAGTTTCACTGAGATACAGGTTGTGTTTGGTGCGGCGGTGGCGGTCGTGAATGTTGTCGTCCGTGACTTGTGGTTTGTGAATTGAGTTTTTTTGGAAGAGTTTTGCTTTATGTGGTCACGAACGTCAAAACAATTTTGAACTTTTGGTAATTCAAAAGTATATCATTGGCTTGTCTTTTTTAGCTCTCTTAGAACTAATTAGGCATAAACTTTTGTTAGGTACTGCCTTCTAAGGTGCTGCTAAATGGAAGGATCTTATCAACGTATATGAATAAGAAACCATAGATTGAACGGTCGAATTGGAAAAAATCGGTGCTATCATAGTATCAGCTAGTTCACGGGCTGAAGATAAGCGGATTCGACACTGCTGACATTCGCCACAGGGCAAACTATCGCCTCTTAGGCATCTCCGACTGATTCTACCATAGAGGTCAACGATAGACAATAACTCTCCCCGAAACGCAGCTTAGATCGAATTTTGAGAGAGAAAACAATGAGAAAGAAGAAGCTGAAGAGGGCTTAGATATTTCGAGAATACCTGATGGTTCGACGAAAATAATGAGGCCCCAAGGATGGGGCGGTTAACTATCAATTGCTTCAAGAGTACCCTTGTAATTTGCTCAGGAAAGAAGCCCTAGGTGTTGAAACCGGAGAACTGGCTTTGATGTTCGCGACGGGTATGCAACTGACCATTATTTGACTTGAGCTAGAACACGTGACCGATTGCTAAGAGCCGAAAGACCTTGCACCTACGAAGACCTGAAACTTGAAACAGACCCCTTGAGCTGCAACGAGGAAGTCCCACCACAAACCTAGAAGTTCAAAGAGAGCTTCCCCTTCCAAGCCAATGCTAAGCCTGGGCACCTTGGAGAGCACTAAGGATCACTTCACCGTCAACTTTAACTGACAGGGGGGTGGAGTGTTTGCTCTCAAGTCACACGCGAGGGAGAGGAGAGACCAACCCTTCCCAAGGTGCCTATGGGGGTCTATTTATAGATTTCTTAAAATGGGCTGCGGATAACCAAAAATCTGCTATCTGCAGCTCAACTACGAACGTGAACGATCAAAACAGGAGGGGGGCGAGTGGGAGATGAGACGTCCACTCCCCCCCCCCCCCCCCCCCCCCCCTTGCCGAAGGCTAGAAAAGTGGACTGACGTCCACCAACTGAACTGGGCGAGTGGACCTCACGGTCCACTCAGCCAACCAGGCGAGTGGACCATAGATCCACTCTCCCAGTATCTCGGGGCGAGTGGACCATCTTGGGCGGACCATTGGTCCACTCGCCCAAGTTGGGAAGCTTCCTTCTGGGCCTTTTTTCTTGGTTCGGTCAGTCTCGATTGTCTCCAACTAGTTGATCTACTGGGCCACGGGTATTTTCTCTATTGCGATCTCAACTGCGTCGGGTCACCCCAGCTCGGTAAATATGAGGGTTGTACACTGGGGTCTTTGGGTGGAATGCGTGAAGGGAGAGGGCTCGGGAGGAAATGCCAACAATTGTTTGCGTATACACGTTTGTCACTGAGATCCGCCCAAACGCACTATGCAGTTGTCACTGAGATCTCTCGAACGCAAAATGTCGCATTGATCCATTGATCCCTCCACAGTTCGGCAGTACGCTTTTTTTCACCCTTAATGTCCTCGACCTTTGCGTCCGGAACTTGTCTTTGCACCCTTGAGTGCGGTTGTGAGGATGTTCTCCTCACCCTCTTGAGTATGATGTATTTGTTTCTCTTTATAATTCCATCATATAATTAAATGATTTTCTTTCTAAAATATCAATAATATTTTGAAGATTCACCTTGGCCTTTTCTTGGGTTTTTGTTTTCTGTTCTCTTGATTGGTCTTTCAATTTTTTTTTCTTTTTGATATCAAAGAAGATTTCAAACTAACTGCGTGTATGAATCGTGCGACTGCTGAGGAATTCCTTTCGTGGGATTTCAGGCGGATTGTCGTTTGCAGGCGGCATGAAATCTTATGTAATCCTCATTTTGATTTGTGTTGCTCCCATTTCCATTGATTTTGATTTCTTAGTCCTCTTATTTCTATTGATAAGCTTGGCAGAGTTGATCATAACACAATTCATTGCGCTCGTTCGTATGCTCGTATTCACGTGAAGTTATATTTGTCCGATGAGTTTCCTCCTTAATCCATTAGTTTTAATGTTCGAGATTCTACTCTAGTTTTGTTCCACCTTATCCTTTAAAATGTATCTTAACTAGGCTTTTCTTTGCCGACGCATTTGGAAATGTCGTCCTTTTTCTTATATTGGCTTAGCGTTTATTCACCACCCACTTGTGCTGAACTCCTAATGAAAACTTACTTCGTAGCGCTAAAAGCATTGATGAGTGTTTCCGTAAGACGTTCGAGATAAGGTTCTCCTTGCTTCTCTCAATATCGGCCAAGAGATTAAGTCACTGTGCGAGAAATGATGGATAATTGTTCATTCAAACCTAATTGATGATATAATCTTTTTAAGTACAAATTTCCATATTTATTTATTTATTTATTGCATTCTAAGATATATATTTGTTTTATTGCATATTTATTGGTTCGATTCAAGAAATTCACCATGTTGGACCGTTGCTTTTGAACTCGAAAGAAATACACTTATTCGACATGGGAAAGTTTTAATATGCTATATAGAGAGACCCCGAGGTGTAAAACAAGGTGAGTGGGCGAAGTTAATTTGATCAAAACTCAATACGAGTGCAAAGCTTTAGGTTAGCATAGGGTTTTCTAAGAATCAGAGAACGTGGTTAAAAGAAGGATGGGAAAACTACTGGTCTGTTTGGTATGTGGCGGCCGTTGGAGATGAAGATTAACAACGTTTTTGAATGGAACTCACTTAATGCTGTTGAAATTAAACATAAAATTATGTTTTTGAGGATTGATGGTTCTGTTAATACGTGTTCAAAAAAATTGGGCCCAGCCCCGGCCCGGAAAAAGCCGGCTAGGCCAAGGCCCAGGCCGTGCTATGGGGGCCAAACAGAGCACCCATATATACTCAAAGCCCGGCCCGGGCAAGGCCTGCCTAAGCTCGGGCACCGGGCCTTCCCTGGGCCTGGCACCGAGGCCAAGCACCAGGCGGGATAATTCCGCCTAAACATGCGGGATTTTAATGAAATCCCGCCTATTATGCCATATTTAATTAAAATCCCACCTAAATAGGCGAAATTTTATTAAATCCTGCTTATAGGCAGGATTTATTAACCGGGCCCGGCTTGACCCTGCCTTGGGGGCCTTGGCAGGCCCCCTATCGGGGTTGGTGCCAAAGCGTGACTAAAGCAAGGCCCGGGCCCATCATGCCCGATACCGGCCCGGCCTGGGCGGGCTTTTTGTCGGGCTACTTCTGTATAATGGCTATTCAAAAGGAGAAAAAAATTTGCATTTTTTTTTTCAAAAACTGGATGGAGAAAAAAATGACCCAGCAAACAGATAATAAATAAGTTGTTGACCTTGCTAACATGATTGGAAGGGATCGAATACATGACTTGACTATGCAATATATATTTTAATAAATTTAAATGGGAAAAACTAATTGTCTTATAATAAAACTAAAAAATATTATATAAAATAAGACATATATATATCAATGTAATATTGTAATATGAAATTTATTTATAGTTTTCAAATAATATGAATTTTGTAAATATTTCTATAAATTTTTTATATTTCAATTCTTCTTAAATATAACTGTTTATTATTAGTTAAAAATATTTATTAGCGAAAAAATTCTGTGTGAGCGAAGTACAAAATTATTCAAAATTTATTCTGTATGAGTGAAGTACAAAATTATTCAAATAATAAATCGACAAATATAAAAAAATAAGTCTATATTATATTAAATTAACACAAAAATATGTCTATTTTATGTGAATACCACATTTCTTTTTAAATTTTTTTTGTTATTATCATACAATAACTTAATAAAGAACTTGTTTATAAAACATTGAAACAATAATTTTTGTTTATAAAAATATTAAATAACTTGTTCATAAAAAAATTTAATAAAAAATTAAACAACGAACAATGAACTTTTATATTCAAAATTTAATAACACAATAAAGAAGTAATTTATATGTGGGTAGGCCCATGTATAATATTATATATATATATATATAAGATAGTATGGTAAATTAAATTGTCCTCTAATAAAATAAAATCCAAAATAATTCGTATCCCCAAACTTAAGCGTTTTACATAATGGCCCTTCTCCCTTATTTCAAAACTACTTTTGCGCTGAAAGATTATTTTCGGAGTTTGCAGGGACAAGATTGTCAATTAAGAAAAAAAGCGGGAGTTACCACTGTAGCTGGGGAGATTTGTGGTCTCGTATACAGGCAGCTCGTTCTGAAACCGCCCGATAACCGCCATATTCTCCAACTCGAACAGATCTGAGCTGGAATCGCTCTCCACTTCCTCCTCCTTTTCTTCCATTCTTCTTCTCCTCAATGACTGCTTCGCCGTACTTGCAATGGCCCCCTCCGGTAACGGAGGCCGATTGGTCCCGCCGACGGGCTTTTCATCACGATGCCCGCAGTCCCCCTCGACGATCACGCTAGTCGGGCAGAACTTCACAGTTCTCTTCGGGGGTCCAGTTTTCCCCTTCGTCTTGCTCAGGCACGATCGGGAGAAAGATGAAGCCGTAGAGCATGCCGACTCCTCACCGGCAGCGGTGGCGTTGCCGGATACTTTGGATTTTGAAGTGAAGAGGGAGTTGAGGAAATTAGCGAAGCGGAAGCCGGGAGAGGCCGGGGAACGTCCTCTCCACAGCTCGCGCATTAACCGGTTACGGATCGAGCCGTGGCGCTCCTTCTTTCCTCTCTTCTCATCGCCGCTGGCCGCAACCGGTGGTGGAGGAGGCGGGACGGTGGAGGAACGGCTGCGGCCCGATCGGGCCGGAAAGGTGGATGAGCCAGCGGCGCTAGTCCCGATCGGGCGGTGGCGAGCTGGTTGAGATGCGGTCACAGACTCCGCTTCCGAGGAGGAGAAACCTCCGTAGCTTGATGCGTCGGAAGAACTCGAGGTGGGTGTCGCGGCGCGCTGCTGTTCGCGTCCTGATCGGGTCACGGAGGAAGCGTTTCTTCCAGTACTCCAATGTTCTCCGGTGGTTCGGATCACCTCCACCTGGGTCATCTGCGGAATTACTCTACGCACGCTACTGGCGCCGTCTCTCGGCTTCTTCCTAGGGTCTGGTTCTTCGCCTTCGCGGCGCAGGTTAGCTTCTACGCCGTCGTCTGTCTCGTCGATGGAGCGGTAGATGGCGTCGAGTAGAGTGGATGAAAAGGAGGCGTAATTGTTGCCCCGCCGTTGCGGCGATGTGGCGGCTCCGTCCCGCCGTCTGTCCATTGGTATTCTCTCGGTCTCTGCTGTTCGTCTGTTTTATTAATTGCTAAGCAGCGAATAAAGTTTAGGAGATGGAGAACACGTCTGTGCTTTTAAAGGGAGAGAGAGAGAGAGAGAGAGAGAGAGAGAGACCCACGTGGCAGCTCCACTGAACCTTTTTATTCCTGCGGGACCAATCTGATCCTGTCCGTCGGTTCCCACTGGATGAGTTAGAATCACCTTGCGGTAAACTCACTCCCACTCCGATGAATCATATGACAAAGGAACGACCACTTTGTGGGAAATCGAAAGTAGCTTTATCTATGCCGATAAATAAGATTACCTTTTATATAGAGCTCTTTATATATTTATTTATGCAAATATGAATTTTTTTTTATTCCTCTATTTATATATCAATTATTCAATTAGTTTATAATTATATTATTTATAAATTAAATCTAATAATAATGTCAACAAAATGAAAATAAAATCTTGTTTTCTAAATTACGTTATTATATAGAGCCGTGACGCACCAATTGAAGTGTTGTCATTTGAGTCCTGAAAACAGTCTCTTTCAAAAATGCCGAGTTCTATATTTCATCCTTATGGTGGGACCCTTTCCCGAAGCCTCCCTGCGCGGGGATGCTTTGTGCACCAAAGTGTCCTTTAAATTATAATGCTAACATGCATATAAACAAAAGAAAAAAAATGATAACATAAAATAAAATATATAACTATCGTAGATAATAGGAACAAAATAGGTAATTGAATACTAATGATTCGTAGGCTCGTTTAAGAAACCAGTACGGTGCTGTTTTGGTCAGGTTTTTAACGGTACCGGAGATCGGCGAGCTGTTTGGATAGCCCCGTTGTAAAATGGTCGTTTCTAAATGGCTCAAAACGGCGGTTTTGAGGCTGGTGGATGAGCGCCAGCCGCTCCAGCCCGTTCGCTATGTTCACCCTTATTACGTGAACCCGATGGTCAGCGAGAGGCGGTTTCAATATCGCAGGTCTCCGCCCTACATCCAGCGGCCTCCTCCGGACTTCCGGAGGGAGGATGTGGGCTGTCTCCGCTGGGGAACTGCCCAATCACCACCTACATCAAGATATAAGTGGTTGTTTTCCCGTGAAGAAGATTAGTTAATGCTTGAAAATTGTATAAGAAAAAAATCATTTATTTTGTAGCAGTATATTTATTTTATTTATTAGAGGCATTTAATTAATTTTTCAAAAAAAATATTATAATTTTTTTTCAGTATTTTTTAGGGCCATCTTTCTCTCACATTTGTGATCAAACTAATGAAATTATTGAAATCCTAACTGACAAACGGAAGTTACCTAAATACTATTCTAAATTAAAAAAAAAATTGTTAAAAATATGTTTCTCAATTTTTTAACTATTCATTTTTAAAATGACACCGATATCTCAAATAAAATTTTAATTATCATACTTTTTTAAAACCACTAAAAAGTACATATATGTATTTCATATATGAATAATTTTTTAATTTTTGTATAAATCCTAGAGTTGAAATTTATATAATTAAAAAACAAAATTTAATGATCTTCCTATTTTTGTTTGCTTTTTAATTTTCACGGCCCAACATGTCTATTGATGGATGTGCAAATATATGCACTCTAAAGGGATTTAATTTATAGATGGATGTGCAAATATAACTAACTACTCAGTTTTAACAAAAACATCACCGTCATAAAATATATGTTTGACATGACAACGAATATGACCTCAACCGAGAAAAGGAAACTAGTTTTGAACATAACAGTGAATAAAGTGCCTTATGCGAGGTCGGACGTTCACGTACGATGGTTCATAATCACAACATTCACGACCGCTGCCACTGTACCGGACGAAGCCTAAGGCTCCGTTTGGAGGGACTTATTTTCACCGCTCAAGCAGTTACGATCGCATGAACCGGACCTTAATACCAAACGGAGCCTAAATGTTTCGAGGGCAGTTTTAGCTTTTCCCAGTGCACAAGTTTACAAACCCATTGCTAAACGCAATTTCACGCATTCTCCGGCTGCGCGAGAGCAAAGCATGGCTGGTGTTGTGGTCACCGCCCCATGATTGCTAACTTTAGTTCTTAGGATGAGCATTATGGGTTGGGAGAACTAAGTAAACAATTAAAGGGCGGTGATTCTGTTTCTATTTCTGTATGTTAGGCAATAATGGTGACGTCACGCCCTTCTATTCTACTCAAAGTTTCATTTTTCTTATTTTCTAATACACGGGATTCTATCGCGAGGCCGCGATATTTCACTCATGCTCCTCATATGCAGTGTGAGGCGAGGACAATACTACTACTTTAATTCACATTCTCGTCACATAGTATTCGTATAATAGTAGTATTGTTGTATGTGCTGTTGAAGTTGAAGTGAGAGTGGAGGGGGGCGAGTTGGCCTGGGCGAGTGGAGCCTTGCTTGGGCGAGTGGAAGCTGTGAGTGGGAGTTTGGGAGATTGCCGAGTGGAGCCTTTTGGAGCCGGGCGAGTGGGAGTTTTGGGAGCTTGCCGAGTGGAGCTCTTGTGGTTGGGCGAGTCCAGCATGGTGGCCGGCGAGTCGAGCAAGGGGGGCATGTCCAACGTAACCTAATTGTTGAAGTTGGCGAGTGGAGCAAGGTAGGTGTGTGAGTGCATGCAAGAGTGAACCCCCCCCCCCCCCCCCCCCCCCCCCCCCCCCCCCCCTCTAGTAGTAGGTTGATGTGAATTGAGTTGAGTGAGAGATCAACTAGTGAGAGAGAGTGGGAGTGTGCCTACACTCCAAGAGAGTCCAACACCAACCCGCACCTCAGCGAGAGATGGAGAGTGCAGGGTTGCGTGCGTTGTGAAGTGGAGAGTGCGTTGACAAGCTCAACGATACTGAGTGGAGGAGCGAACCTTGTCCGCGACAAGTTTTTTATATATCTCAGCTGACGTGATTCAAGGCGTATGCACCTTGTAGTCACTTGTAGTCAGCTTGTCTTTGTAATTGTTTGCCTAATTATAAAAATTACTTCGTCTTTGTTCATCGTTGGTTCCCTTGCATGGTGGTAGCATAAAATTTAACATGTGCATATATATTTATATATAAATTAGTAGCAATGGTGCACGCCCACGTGCGGCCGCGACAACACCTCCGCAGGTTGCAAATGGGCTCTCCGCCCTATGTTGTTGCGAACTGACTTCGTCTGGGCGTCTTGTTACGGTCCGCGCAGGGTTCCATTTTTGAACATGCCTGCAAGCCGTACACCCCAACCCATCTCCGCACACGGAGCGCGGTCCATGTGCAGCGGGTTGTTGAGGTGGGCTCTTGAACCCGCGACCTCCTTGATAAGGAGCCTTCAAACCACTCATCATCACCAGTTGAGCTGCAACTCAGTTGGTGATAAAGGCCCGACGTTAAGTCCCTTTATCTAGGAGGTCGCGGATTCAAATCCTCACCTCAACAACCCGCTGCATATGGATCACGCTATGTGTGCGGAGATGGGTTGATGTGTACGACCTGCAGGCTTGTTCAAAAATGAAACTCTGCGAGGACCGAAACAGGACTCAATAAACCAAAAGAGGGAACGACAAACAAATCGATGTCATCGGCCTTCCCCGGACCCTTCACTCCCACAACTTTTAAAGCCAATCATCATGCCACTACAACATTTGTGTTCTACAAACGACGTTTTTTCCATGGTAAGCTCTAAAAAAACGTCACGAAAGGACCAGCTTTGTTTGTAGTGCGCTCACCCATTTGCTCTCTACTAAATGGCCAATAAATCGTCGAAACCTTAGTATAAAATCTCATGGCCTAGGTTTTCCAAGGTTCTTAAATCCAGAAGCTCTAATTCGTCTCGAACTAAACCCTACCTCTTCCCTTTCATGCCTTTTGTATTTTGTAGGTAATTATCATTTTTGCACTTATGCATTCCAGACGAATGATATGAAGCTTGAAGTTGTTCGACATTTGCTGCTTAATATAACAAAACATACTTAACCAATCTACAGATTAAAAGGAGAGCATTGTCGCACCGATTAAGGTGTCGCCGTGTGACCTTGAGGTCACGGGTTCGATTCCCGGAAGCATACTCTTGCAAAAATGCAAGGTAATTAAGGTTTACCTATATCTCACCTTTGTGGTGGGACCCTTCCACGGATCCTCGCTGCGAGGGGGATGCTTTGTGCACCAGGCTATCCTTTTTCTTAGGCTTCATTTGGTAGAGCGGGTTGCGGTTGTAAATGGAGCTGTTGTAAATGCATGTTTGTAAATGGAGCTGTTGGAAACTGGTTGCTGGAAATGGAGATCTGTTTGGATAGTCTGCGTTTGCAGAACTGTTCAAAAACAGAGAACCGTTTGACAAAATTGCGGTGGCGCTTTATAAATATTTTTTATTATAAAAGATTTTATAATATATAAATTTTATTTATTTTTCTAAACTATCAACATTATAATATTTATATATTATTATACAAAGATAATAATATTTATATATTATATATTTTAATGTTACTGTTTATAATAAATAATATAGTATTTATATTTTACTGTTTATATTTTAATGGAGTTTGAAGGAAGATAAAAACTCGTTCCACGTTCGTCGAACCCATCCCCACGTTCGTCGAACTCCTGCCATCTCCACGTTCGTCGAACCCATCTCCACGTTCGTCGAACTCCTGCCATTACACCCCGGCGACCCCACTGGTGGTCTCCGGGCAGGCCGTCGGAGAAGAAGGGCCGACAGGGAAGACCTCCGCCAGAGAAGATGCAACTGCGAAAGGGAGCGCGCAGTGCCGACTTTCACCTGCTCCAAAATGCGAATAAACGGAGCGCGCAGTGCCGGTTTCCTTCCCCGCAACTTTTTCACTTGCTCGCAAACCGCCGGGCGGCTCGAATTTAGGCGGAAAAACAAATGAAGCCTGACTCGCGCGGTGCATTTTGAGGAAACGGAACTCCCTTAAAAAGCTAAAACAAATGAAGTCTTAGGCTTCATTTGGGTTGAGCCTAAGACTTCATTTGTTTTAGAGCGGTTGCGGTTGTAAAAGGAGCTGTTGTAAATGCAGGTTTGTAAATGGAGCTGTTGGAAACTTGTTGCTGGAAATGGAGTTCTGTTTGGTTATTCTGTGTTTGCAGAGCTGTTCAAAACAGAGAATCGTTTGACAAAACTGCGGTGACGTTTCGTAATTTTTTTATTAGATATTATTTAAAATTATTTTGAAAACTATATGTAGATTTATTTTGGAAATAATTATTTGGAAAGAAATACTTGTAAACCTCAAACATTCAGGAACTATGCAAACACATACAGGAACTCATAAGCACATATAAGAACTCAAAAAACGTTCAAGCTCAGTGTAGTTGATCGGCAATGGAGTCACGCAATGCCACCATCTCATCCACCCCTACTCGAATCCCTCTAACATGGTCTCCACTTGAGCTTTCATTACTCTGTCCTGTTCTTCTCTGAAGGCCCGCCGGGTAAATGAAATGCTCGTCTTCATCACAAGCACGAAAATGATTGTCTGAGCGGGATGGGTGTCTGCGAATATAATTATGGCAAAGTCATTGTTGCAATCACAATGTCTCGTTGCTTTGTCAAACTGTATGACGACATATCTCTAAGTATTTTTCACTTCTTTTTTCATACTCCGAATGAACGTTCTATGACGCTGCGCAAGGACGAGTGAGCCTGGTTGAATATTTCTCCGGCGCCCTTGTATAGGCCTATTGCCCCTTCTAAAATCTGGTAAATGATACCGTGTACCTGAATACGGTTTTAGAAAAACACGTTTGTAGTGGATATCCGGCATCTACTACGTAATATTTGCCTGCAAATTTATACAGTGCAATTTATGTGTGAGTAATAGCGATCATAACTAATAATCTTACAAATTTCTTTAAAAAAAGAGGTCTCAAGAAGTGAAAGGCTAACCAGGTTGCGGGTACGGGAAATTATAACTGGGGTTCATAAGAGCACGCTGAAATATACAGCTATCATGAGTAGAGCCCTCCCAACCTGCTAATGCGAAGGTGAAACACATGTTGAAATCACAAACCGCCATAACATTCTGCGTTGTTGTGCCATGCCAGCCAATGTAGGATGTCCTGTTGATCAGCAGGAACTCGAGCATCCACATGTGTTCCATCAATAGCTCCAACACAGTCTTTAAAGAACGGCAATGTATCAAGCGTCATTCAATATTTTGGGGGGAATATCATTGAAAAGGTAGTTTACAGGGGTGATGACATCAGAAGATAATCTCTTTATAGCAGTGATACTCTTTGCAAAAAATCTACTTATAGTTTCTATAGAGTGTTGGAATCGTTCGTCGGCAATTTGCATTGGTATATTATGGCCTAAAATATGCAATGTAACTGCAAACACTTCTCGTGGTAGAGTTCTCCTGGATCCTTGCAATCCATATTGTTGTGTGAGGAGTGTAAGCAAATTTGGCAAATATTACATTGGACATTCTAAAACGCGCTAAACAATCTTAAAGGGTGTCCATCGAGTAGTTCACCAATCCACCTAACTCCTGTTTGGCTTGATGTCATGCAAGGTGTATTAGAGAAACCACTAGACCCGGTAACTCGTTATTCGCTGTTAATATAAATTGTTGTCCACTGAGTGCTTTATTACGATAAAACCAGACGGCTACTTGCTGCTCAGTCTCCTCACCAGAACTGCTGTACTACTAGACCCGGTTAACTCGTCATGCAAGGTGTATTAGAGAAACCACTAGACCCGGTTAACTCGTTATTCGCTGTTAATATAAATTGTTGTCCACTGAGTGCTCTATTACGATAAAACCAGCCGGCTACTTGCTGCTCAGTCTCCTCACCAGAACTGCTATTATCCGAAGATAACATTGTAAACATGCGGCAAGTACACTACATTATTTTCAAAATAATATAAATATCCACCTAGCTCATATAACATGTTCAACAAGAAGATAAACATAGATAAACATAAATAAAGTGTCTGATTCGATCACATTGCTATCATCCGAAGATAAAATGTTCAACAAGAAGAAGAGAGTAAATACAGTACAGAAAATAAACATAGATAAACATCAACATAAGAAGGTGTCTGATTCAATCACAGGAAAAACATAGAACCAACAACTCTAATTTTTTGCCAAAACAATCCCACAGCCATGTTAGACGTCGATCCTGCCGAATGCTCATAAAAGTTTCTCGATTCTGCTTCTGTCTCAGAAACATGAGGCAGTAGTGGTATAAGTCCAAGTTTGAATCATCCATAACCTCCGGAATAGTCTCGAGCTCTGCAACAGTCTCAGGAATGATGTACAACGATGAAGATATCTGAATGCGAGGAGGCTCCAACATGCACTTCCCAATAATGCGCGATGTTTCAGCTATGTCTTCTATCGCTGAACTCCTTGACTTCTTATTACTCATCTTGATTTTCCCTTAACAGTCCGTTTATTCCTTGTATCAGCAGAAGAAGGTGTCTCGTTCATGTTCTGTGTGTCATCTTCGGCTAACAGGTCATGTTCGTCAATCGACTCATGCTGAAAATTTCTTGAACTGGGAGCCCAAGCAAGATCTCCTGTAGCCACGACCTGGCTGAACATCACAAATAGCTTCGCTTCTAAATCAGGGGATATGCCAGCGAACTGAAACTTTTTTGCCGTCGGAACAACCTGGGATAGACAAAATAAATATGTTTTAACAGGCTGATAAAAAATTTACAAGAAAACAATAATCTTCAAAAAAAATACATATTAGGAGGCGTTCTTTCCACCAATTTTCTAAAGCGACAATAGTTTTGCGAATTGGATCTCAGCCCAAACCTGTCTCACGGCCCTTTAGCTCCCTCCATAACTTCCAATCTTTCTTTAGTTGATCTCACTTGTTCTTCATCTGATTTCGATCATACATCTTTCCCGTGCGAGCACAGAAATTTGTTGTTAGGTTTGCTCACCCATCCCTGCTAAAGTGTGTGGTTGGGCGATTACCCAACTCTATTTCTTTCAAGCACAAGTCACAGAAAATCATAACATCGTTGGCCTCCCAATTTGCGCTGACACCACCTTCTTTATGTTTACCCATAATGATTGAATGTACGAAAAAATAAAATCAAGTAAAGTAAACACACAAAAAATCACATAAGCACTACACTACACATTCACACAACACATTCACACACACAATCACTATACACATAACACACACAACACATTCACACACACAAAACACCATACACATAACACACACACACACATCCACATTCACATAACACACACACACACACACACACTCACATACTTATACACATTCACATACACACACAATCACACACACAAACACACACACACACACACACACTCAACTACATATACACAAAAATAATCACATACACACACCCACACTCAAATGCACACACACACATACACACACACACACACACACACACACACTCACACACACACACTCACTATATACTCATAAGCCTACACAAATCTACACAAGCACATACACAATAATCAACACAATATCAACACAAATCTACACAAGCTTTGAAAGGGGAAGAAATATTACCTGTTGACTTTAACTGCTGCAGATCAGGGCAAGCCTCAAGGTGGTGTGCAGACTGGAGCTCTTTGAAAAATTGGGAACTTCACTGAGCTCTGTGCAAAATCGGAAGAAATTAAAGGTGAGCTTTGAATGGCAGGGAAGATGCAGAAAACGCAGGAAATGCAGGAAAAATTTACCTGATGTCGGCTATGTAGATCCCGGAAGAAGCAAGGCGGGGAAGCTAACGTGAGCTGTGGATGCAGTCGGATAAGACGAGCCCTGCAGATCAGGTGCCTGCCGTGGATTCCGTCGGAGGCAAGCTGTGGATGTCGGCGGAGAAGAGGAGTCGTGGATGTCGTTAGAGAAGAGCAGTCGTGGATGCGGCGAGCCTTGGATGTCGTTGAAGATGCGGCGGGATGTAGATCCTCCTCGCGACGGGAGATATGCCAGTCGGAGAAGATGATGCCTTTCGGATGATGCCCTAGCGCTGGCCTTCTCCTCCTCCAAACGCGCTCAACCGGTGCTCTCGCTCAGGGTTTCGGCCCGCTGATGTTTAGAGCAGCGATAAAACGCCGGACGGTTCGATAGACAGCGAAAAAAAACAAATAAATCGTGCGGTGCGTTTTTAAAAAAAAACGAAACGCATTACTCTAAAACAAATACAACCTTAATCTACAAATTAAACGTAGAAAGAAATAGCAATAAACCCGCTCCAATGTAGGAGAAATATTTCCAATAAAATGTGAAAAAATAGAAGCATGAGATTTACGAATAATTTACTTTCGTGGAAATTGCATCCGGAGCATGACTGTGATATCGCGAAGGCTGAATCCGTACCACCGCTCCTTCCATAATTACCCTAAAAACCAATCCGAAATTATTCTCCCCTGTTCCGTAGCCAAGGTTTCCACCACAACCTCTTGCTCCATCCTCAGAATTCATTCCAGCCCCATAGCATGCATGTTTGGCACGGAGTTTTTAGTACATGAATTTCCATAGGTTAGGTCGGGCATTCATGAACGATAGTTCATAACCATTGCGTTCGCGACCGCCACCGTCGCGCCAAACAGAGCCTGACATAATGGAAAAACCTTTCGACCGCCTGTCAATTGTCCGCAGAATTTGGACTGTACACCGAGGAAGTTGTTAACCTCCCAAGCCAACAACTCTCTTCATCTCTTACAGCAGAAACACGGCCTCCTAGAAATTTTCTTTGGTGCTGGGAGAACCTGAAAAGCGGATATCAATCTAAAACTTCTCACCCAGATCGAGGAGTTCGTCGGCGGTCGAAACACCGGCAGCCAGACAGAGGTTACTCTTCTTCTTCGATCTCCAACTGATGCCTCGTTCGACAACCTCCCGTTCCTCACGAGCACTCCCATAATCTCCGACAGCGTAAAACAACGCGTGAAGCCGTATCCCCTTCTCGGACAGATTTTCTCGTCATCCCTCACGCGATAGACGAGGTGGAAATCACCGTCGATGAAACACTCTCGGTCTCAGGTTCAGACTCAAGCCAAGTCATTGTTAAAATATCAATTTAATATGGCTACGAATATTTTGATGGTGTAATAGTAAGCCTCCTATAAAACTATACTATATAATATTGTGATTTGTGAGGTTAATTACTGTTAATGTATTTATTTATATGTCCTACCGTGTCGAGTCCGACTCGGATTAGCTTAATGGGTTCGTGTCACTCTAGGACCCGGTCCTATGCTGGAGGTACTATATATACCCCATTCCAAACTTGATGGAGGTATTGTAGAATACTTTGAGCTCTCTAACCCTAACATTCTCAAAGTAACATTCGTTTAGGGTTTCCGCTCCGATCTGCTCCGTTCCCTGCTGTCGGCGCTCTTCCGCTCGCGATTCGTCTTTCGCAAGGATCGTTGCTTTCCTTCTCTCATTCGCCGATCGCAGATCGTAAGGCTGGTTGCTAGCTTCTTCCCCGCCGAGGAAGATTGCCGCTCCGTTTTCTGATTGCGTGAAGGCTCGCAGATCTGTAAAAGAGGACGTCAGTCGCTGCGTTTTCTCTTCCTGTCACAGATCTGGAAGGAAGATATAGGTCTTCGTTCCCGTCGCCGCCCTAAGCTCGTTGTTAAGGTTCTCTGTCGTTTGCTGGTCGAGAAGGAAGATATAGGGCCGGTCGTGTGCTGATCTCATCGTCGCGACTTCTTGCCGATTTCCTGGAGAGCTTCCACTGCGCCATCGCATTTTTTCTGAAGTTTTCTAGCCGGAAAGTTCCTCTTATGCAGGATCTGGGTTTGGAATCACCAGATCCGCAGTTCTTCAGTGTTGCGAGTCAAGATTCGACTGGATCTGTTTTGGTTGATCTCCAGTTTTGTTGCTGAATCGTGTAGCAGGAAATCAGCATCCGTTCTTAAGGATCACGACAGATCTTGTCCTCTGTTGTTCTGTTGTTCTGCTAGAGGAAGAATCGCGAAGAGAGTTTCCGATTCAGATTTATCTTGGAGACAGATTTATCTTGGAGACAGATTTCCTGTGTCTTCCGATTTATTTCTCTTGGAATCAATTTTCTGTTTGCTTTGAAAGCTGCAGATGTGTTTGGCACAGAAACTTAGATCAAATTGTTTGTGAAACTCCAAAATCTTTGTGGAGCTCTTGCTTGGATCTTGACTCCAGCGACCGTGTTTCGTCGGAGAGGAGGAGCACACACACAACAATTACTTATACCTTGGATTGGATCCGAAGACCGCGTCTCGTCGCCGCGTCGCTCAGGTGATATTGTTTCAGTTTTACTGTTTCTAGCTTTAGAGAGATGCCGAAGGTTACTTCCTACGACATCGTCAAGCTCCAGTCGTTCGATCTCTCCGACTTCCATGCTTGGAGACTGCACGTCCAGCTGGGAATGAAGGAAAGAGAGATCTTCTACACTGTGCTGAGCGATTTCGACACAACCGAAGAGGATGTTGACGACTATCAATGGAGAAAAGACGAAGATTTCTGTAGAGACTACCTCCTTAATTCACTCAACCCTAGACTCGCTTTGACCTACAGTGGTTATAAAACCGCAAAGGAGATTTGGGACCGCTTAAATGCGAACTTCCAGAAGGAAGAGGGATTGTCGAGGACTCTCCTCGGAGAGAGATTTTTTAATATGAAATTTAATCTAAACTCGACAATCACCTCCCAAATAATTGAACTGGAAGCCCTGCGTCAGAAGTTGGAGGACGATAAGTCCGGTATCTCTGATAATCTATTTGTGTGTTCTATATTAAGCAAGCTACCTCCTGAGTGGTCGACCTTCAAGACTGAAATGCACAGGCTGAAGGAAAAGATCGCTCTTGATGAACTCAAAAGGTTCATCCATATCGAGGATCAAAACATTGCAGGGAAGAGACAGGAACAAGGTGGGCAGTCCTCCCAGACTGTCAACTTTGTGTCTCGGCCCAGCAAGCCTCGTAGGAAGCCACCAGCGCCCAAAAGTGATGCCTCTACCCAATTAGAGCCTAAAAAGCCATCTTTCAAAAAGAAGAGGGGCAAGTGCCACAACTGTGGTAAGTGGGGACATTGGGCGGCTGATTGCAAGGCCCCTAAGAAAAAACAAGGAGGAAGCCACACAAAATGTGGCGAACATGCTGGCAGATGCTTCAGATCCCAAGTCCTTCGTGGCTATGATCGGGAGCAGTCACCGCAGTTCGTCTGCTGAGTGGTGGCTGGATAGCGGCGCTACCTGTCATGTAACGAATGACAGAGGATTACTGACTGAAGTTAAGGCGGTCAAGGAGAGAGTGGAGAACTGCAACGGAGGAGAGACTCAGGTGACCCATGCAGGGACAGCCGAGCTGGTTCTCTCGTCAGGTAAAAGTTTATTTTTAAAGAATGTTAAAGTAGTTCCAACATTAACTAAAAATCTAATTTCAATAAGTCTACTAGACAAAGCTGGGATGACCTTCACAACTCAAAACGGTAGAATGACCCTTATGGTAAATTCACATTATTTTGGGTGTGCGTATCTGATCAACGGAATGTATAGACTTAGCTTAAACAATGATAGCATCAACCAAGTAAGTTCGAACCTTATAGATCCTAAGTTGTTACATAACAGACTTGGACATGTGAACTATAGGAAGATGCTAGATCTAGCCAAGAGTCAAAACATCCCCTTAGATCTGTCGATTCGTTTTGACAATTGCGAGGTGTGTGCTCAAACCAAATTACTAGAAAGCCTTTCAGGTCAGTTTCTAGGAGCACAAAACTTCTTGAATTGATACATTCAGACCTCTGTGATTTCCGCAGTCATGCCACCAGAGGGGGAAGGAAGTATCTAATTACTTTCATAGACGACTTTTCCAGATATTGTCATGTGTCTCTGTTAAATCGAAAGACGAAGCGTTTGAGACGTTCAAGACCTTTAAGTCTCGTGTTGAAAATCAGTTAAGCTTGAAAAATTAAGAGATTTAGAAGTGATCGGGGAGGAGAATATACTGCTACTGGATTCAAGGAATTCTGTGCCTCTGAGGGAATAATTCTTGAAACCACAGCTCCTTACTCACCCCAGTCTAACGGTGTCGCCGAGCGTAAGAATAGGACTTTAACAGAAATGTTGAATTCCATGCTCCTAACAGCTGGCATGCCTAATTCCTTTTGGGGAGAAGCAGTCTGCACTGCAAATCACATTCTAAATAGAGTACCTCACTCTCAGCTCACTTCTACTCCGTATGAGCTGTGGCACTGTCATCCGTACAGGTACGATACTCTAAAGACTTGGGGCTGTATTGCCTACGTGCGTATACAAGACCTTAAGAGGCCTAAGGTGGGACCTAAGACGACGACATGCGTCTATCTAGGTAGTGCAGAAGATAGTACAGCAGACAGATTTCTCGATCTATCCACGAACACCGTGATAGAGTCTAGAGATGCCATATTTTTTGAAGACAAGTTCGTCAAAGATCATGGATTATCTGTCTCCGGGTCCAATGATATGATTACAGAATCTATCGTTGAACCTGAAGCTGGCCCTTCTGGCACTGCTCCCCAACCTGTAGAGGTGGAACCTATTCCACTAAGAGCATCTACCAGAGAGAGAGTTCCTAAGGATTTTGGTGAGAATTTCATCACCTATCACTTAGAAGATGATCCATTCTCCTACCAGGAAGCAATGAGGTCTAGAGATTCGTTGATGTGGGCAGAAGCCATTGACGATGAGATGGACTCGCTGTTACATAACAATACCTGGCATCTAGTTGACCTACCGAAAGGTGCTAAAGTCCTAGGATGCAAGTGGGTTTTAAAGAAGAAGTTACATAGTGATGGATCTATAGCCAGGTATAAAGCGCGTCTCGTAGCTAAAGGTTATAAGCAACAAGGGGGAATTGACTATTTTGACGTCTACTCACCTGTGTGTCATCTATCGACTATCAGGATTCTTTTTGCATTAGCCTCTATTGAGAACTTTATAGTTCATCAGATGGACGTTAAAACTGCATTCTTAAATGGAGAGCTTAATGAAGAGATCTACATGACGCAACCTGAAGGTTATGTTCATAAAGATCAAAAAGACAAAGTGTGCAAACTCGATAAGTCAATCTATGGTCTTAAACAAGCACCTAAGATGTGGCACATGAAGTTTGATCAGGTGGTAAAGAGCATTGGATTCCAGTCCAGTCTCTCTGACAAATGCCTTTATTACCGCTCCTTGTCAAATCAAACAGTCATCATTTGCTTATATGTGGATGATTTGTTGATTTTAGGGTCTAATCTTGCTGCAGTTAGGGACGTCAAATCCACTCTGGCAGAAGTATTTGACTTGAAGGATCTCGGTCCTGTTGATACCCTGTTAGGTATGAAGGTTAGAGTTGACAAGGGTCGAGTTACTCTTAGCCAGGCTCACTATGTTGAGCAACTTCTCTCTACCTGGGGATATGATACGAGTAGGCCGATTGAGACACCGTTTGACCACAATGTTAAGTTGAGTCCTAATCTAGAGGCCAGCATTGATCAGGTCAAATATTCCAAAATAATTGGTAGTCTCATGTACGCTACAACTTGTACGAGGCCAGACATTGCTTTCTCGGTTAGCGCGCTGAGTCGTTTTACCAGTAGTCCTGGCAAAGAACATTGGGTTGCCCTAGATAGGCTGTTGAGATACCTTCGAGGTACTGCTAACTATGCTCTGTGCTACACTGGTTTCCCACCTACCGTGGAGGGACATTCTGATGCCTCGTGGTGTTCAGAAGTCGGAAACAGCAAGTCCACCAGTGGATTCATATTCACCTTGGGAGGAGCTGTTGTCACTTGGAAATCCAAGAGACAGACCTGTATAGCTTTGTCGTCTATGGAGGCCGAGTTGTTTGCCTTAGCTTCAGCTGGTGAAGAGGCAGACTGGATCAGAAACTTGATTTTAGATATTCCCCTGTCTAAGTTACAAGTCAACTCGTTGAGCTTGTATTGTGATAATCAGGCAGCAGTTCAAGTCGTTAAGAATACCCTCTATAATACTAAGAGGAGACATGTACGACTGAGACATGCTTTGTTGAATTATCTGAAAGCACAAGGAGTCATCACTTTGATTGATGTACGCTCAAAGGATAACCTTGCTGATCCACTGACGAAAGGAATGCTCAAAGATCGGTTAATCAAACAGTGGGGGAAATGGGACTAAAGGCGATTTAGTTCGGTCTTAGTTCAGTATCAGGCGATTCAGTTCAGCCTTAGTCCAAACGTTTGATTATTCCACATTCCCTTGTCAATGCAAGTATGTTGTGGTCCGCTGATGTTCTTGGTTGCTGAGCTCGGATCTGGTAAGTTGCGTCATTCCAAACTTGATGTTAACAGCTTCATCGGATTCGGCTTTTGCCTTGGAGGAGAGTGTTATTCCAAACTTGATAACACAATCTGACTTTGTTTGTCTCTTCTTCTGAAGATTGGTTCCATTCCAAACTTGATGAGTTCCAATTGACTTTAGAAGAGCAGTAACCGTGACATTCCATATAGGATTACAGATATAGCTGCAATGTCCAGAAGTCTGATAATCATTTCATTTGGAAACAGATCACAGATTCTGAGGTTAAACTATAATACTCTGTGAACGTGTCCTCCCAGCCAAATTAAATAATAATCAATATTAAGTTTTATGCTAAAACTAGATATCTGCAAATTACAAAGGATAGAATTCATTCTAAAATGAAATTCTCTGTTGAATTGCAGGAGTTTCTGGGATAGGAGGAGCACTGGTTGTCTGGGATCCGGAGGAGGATGATCTTTTGGATGTTTAGCCTGTTTGAGTGTTATTTTGTTTTTAGTTCCTGTACTTCTGTTCAGAGCATTGTTTAGCTCTTATTTTATAGCACTGTTTATTTGGACTTTTAGATCTCTGCTTGTTTTGGGACACCAGGTGTTTAGGGCCTGTGTCTCGATTGTACCTGAGACGCTTGTGTTGCAGCTGAGTTGCTTATTCACTTATGCATGCATGCTATCTTTTGTTATAGTCCGATTCTATCTTAAACAGGTGCTGGACACGGTTGTGTATGTCTCACTTCTGGTTGAATATTACACAAACCACCCTCTACTCGAAGTCTGGTTCACGACGGACATAGGAGGAGATTGTTAATGTATTTATTTATATGTCCTACCGTGTCGAGTCCGACTCGGATTAGCTTAATGGGTTCGTGTCACTCTAGGACCCGGTCCTATGCTGGAGGTACTATATATACCCCATTCCAAACTTGATGGAGGTATTGTAGAATACTTTGAGCTCTCTAACCCTAACAATTACCACCTTACTGTGATCTCCGCTGGGAGTTTGCATAATTGCAGGTTGAAATCATTATCTTTCAAAATTATATTTACCTCCCCTCTAAGTTTCCCCGGTTTAAAAAAATGATCTTTCTGTTAGAAATATGGATGAAAAAAATGATAAAATCAACCAAATTATGTTATGATATTCAATTTTATCCTTTGTGATGTCTCTACATTGAAATGGGTGACCTCCTCCTTTAAAAATATAGATGGAAAGTGATAAAATATGCCGAATTATTTATGATATTCCAATTTTATCCTTTGTAACGACTCTACATTGAAACTTGAAAGGGGTGAGTTCCATTTATCCTTTGTAATGAATTTAGAATCATTGTAAAATGATATAATTGGAGTATGATAGAATAATTTGGCTGATTGTATCATTTTCATCCATATTTCTAACGAAAGGGGCATTTTTGTAAAGTGGGGAAAAATGTAACTTCGAAAGATAGAGGGGTGCAACCTGTAATTATCCAAACTCACGGGGGACTTTCCGGTAATTAACCCTAATATTGTGTGTGTATATAGTATTGGTTTTACTGAAGTCATGATATAAATGCTATGCTTTTATAAATATATATATTGATAGAAATTTATTTATAGTAATTTTAAGTACTAATTGTTTCATATGATATTAATTGAGAAGTTTATGAACATATGAAATTTGGTGATGCTATTCCAATCTAATGATAATCATTGAAAATATTTTATTTAATGCTACTATAAAATTCTTCTTGGGTGTGATGGTGACGGCGAGATGGACGAGAAGGCGGAGACGATGTAATAATTTATATAAGATAAAATTGTTATACCAGTCTCTAAACTTTACCTGTTTTATGTTATTGGTCTCAAAACTTACTTGGAGGCATTTTGTCCCAAAACTTCTTTTGTAAATTGAAAAGCGTTCTTTTCTAACTCCAATAACAGAAGTTGTTGACCGGGATGCTTATGTGGCAATACTGGACAATCACGATAGTGTGCACACGATTGCTCCACCCCTACGATCAATTGCCATAGTATTCCGACTGTGACAGTATCTGATTATGATAGGTACGGGGCTCTGCCCCTACCAATTAATTAACGTGAAAAATAGTTATATACCATTCTTTATTTTTGTTAAAAAAAACTATCATTATTTATATATTATTGTTTTTTATTGTTATTTTATAAATTAAATTAATTTGCTTTCATTGTTATTTTTTAAATCAATTTTAATATAGTTGAGATACCTAATGATAGCCTATTATAGTAGGTATAAGGGTTCTACTAAAAAAATTTCAATTTTATGAATTTTCTTTTAATTTAAGAATATGATGTAATAACTTAAATAAGCATTGTATTTTATTATTTGTAAATATATTATAATATATGTTAAGTAAACAATAAAGCTATATTTAACAATTTGTGATGTTTCACCAAACACAATTTTTCCTTTAATATAATACGAGTAGCAGACATGGGGCTCCGCCCCTATGGCCAATCGCGACAGTACCTCGATTCCGACAATATCTCGCTCATGCTGCGCCCGCCGCTTTCAAATTTTGTTAAAGATCGTTAATAATTTTATTAAAATTTATATTAATTTTTTGAAATATATATTAATAAAATTTTAAATTAATATAAATAGTTAAATTATGATGAAAAAAAAAAGAAAGGCTGATTCTCTCTCCTCTCTCTTTCTCTTTTCTTTACCACCGCCCCCTTTCTCTCCTCTCTCTCTCTCCTCTTCCTTTCGGAATTTTTATAAACTGTAAGGATATAATGATCATATTGAATGTTTAATCTATATATATAACCCTCTATATCAATCTCTGTATCTTCACCGTCTCACTTTTAGCTTTCGACCCCGCTCATGCATCGGTTGATTGGATATGTTAGTCTTTTGCGCCACGATTTTCAACCTCTCCGCGACTCCGACTCTAAATATGTGGAAGAGAGCATCTCCTCTGTTGCGATATGGAAGGTGGCGAGTGATGATTGGCGCAACCGGGCATGGCGTGTGATAGTCGGGCGTCGGCCCCGGGGAATCGGTGGCGGGGTCGACGACGGCGGTCTCAAGGAGCCCCGTGAGAAGCTCCTTTGAGGCTGCACGTGATGAAACTCGATGTGGTCCCCTTCCCGGGCCTAAGAATTCATATTGGTTTTAATCAAAATTTAAAAAATAATAATTAATTTTTAAATTCTTTTAATTCTATTTCATTGCCACGTAAGCAGCCCAGTCAACAACTAATAATAATATTAGGGCGCTGCTATTAGCACCGCAGTTTTGGCTAGTCGCACCGCACCTTCTCCTAATTTTTCGTGACTTTTGGAAATACGCCTTGCACATGCATTTTTAGGAAAATTGTCCATCACGAAAGTTGTAGATTTTGGCGAGATCTACAGCTTTCGTGTTGAACACTTTTCCTAAAAATGCATGTACAATGCGTACTTTGGAAATACGCCCAGGTTTCACGCCTTTTGGAAATACGTCTTGTACATGCATTTTTAGGAAAAGTGTTCAGCACGAAAGTTGTAGATCTCGTCGAAATCTACAACTTTCGTGTTGGACAGTTTTCCTAAAAATGCATGTACAAGATGTATTTCCAGAATGCGCGAAAAATTAGGAGAAAATGCGGTGCGACTAGTCAAAACTGCGGTGCTAATAGCAGCGCCCTAATATTACTGGTAGTTAGAAAAAAAAGACCTTTTTCAATTTAATCAAGAAATTTTGGGACCAAAATAATTGAGAATAATATTTTGTGAAACACAGGAAGGGGTATTGTGGGAAAGACTTATCTTGCATGACAGACAATTGCGAATTAATCTAAAGTCAAAAAGACCTTCGGTGCGGAGCAGAGACCGCCGCAAGACGGAAAAATCAACACGCGACGTGCGCGGGCGGCGTTCGATCCTACGTCCCTTCACAAAACCATCGGTGAGGCTCTCTCTCGAACCCCGCCTCCGATCGCAAACCTCGCTTCATTCGCTACCTCACCGGAGCTTCGACGCCGCCCCAAACAGACCATAAGGCTCCGTTTGGCACGGCGGAGGCGGTCATGAACATGACCTCACTTAAGTATGTTCGTCAACATTGCAGCACAAGCACCCCAACCTCTCTCCAGCCATGCTGGCGGGTTGTTGGCCGGTGGCCACAACCTCCTTTTGACGAGGAAAACTCGATAGCCAATCATGGACCACAGGGACTTCCCAGGATGTCACCCATCACAGTACTACTCCAACCCGAGCACGCTTAACTATGAAGTTCTTTTACTTCTCATCACCAATTGACCACCACCAAGAAAATAAAATTAGCTTTGAACATAAAACTGGATGAAGTTCCGTAGGTGAGGTCGGGCGTTCGCGGCATTTTTGCTCCGGTGAGTTTGAACAAAAACAACAATATCATAAACTGTATGTTTCGACGGTTCATAATCACCGCATTCATGACCGCCACCCGCCGCGCCAAACCGAGCCTATACATAAAAAAAATTGTTTAAATGGATAGATTGTTATTAAAAAAATTTATATTATATAAAATGGGGGAAAATAATGATTGGCTGTGATGGAATGTTGTGGTGGGCCTACGGTGGTGGTGGTGGAGGATAGCGAAGAAAGTAGAAAGGGGACAGAAGGAGTGCACGAAGATTCCATTTCTATAATCTTGTCTTTATTATATTTTTTTTTAAATTTGTTTTATAATACCGTCTCTCTCGAAGGAGAAATATTTAGGTTCACCGATCGGACCTAGAGGAAGGGGAGCTCTGGTGTGACATTAAGGTCACAGGTTTAAGTCCAGGGAGAAAACTCTTGCAAAAATGCATGATGAGTTTGCCTACATTTCACTCCTGTGGTGAGACTCTTTCCCGAACTCTCGTTGTGCCGGAATATTTTGTGTACTGAGCTGTCTTTTTTATAATACCATCTCTTCTTGAAGAAAATAAAAATTTTAAAAAGGAAAAAAAAAAACCAAACATGCTTCTTCCTTTAATGCCTAGCTGTCCCTTGCAGGCAAATCATGTGTTATTTTTCACTTGAAACATATATACTAGCTTTCTGCAGGTGTAGCTTTGTTTTTTGTTTCTAAACTTTTTCTCTTAAGAAATCATTTAATGATTGTTTTTAATATATATTTACACACACGAGTCGAACGGCACGGGCCTCCGGCCTTATGTTAGTGCAACGGCAGGCTATGCAAACTTCAAACCGAGAGCCCGCCGCATACTGTGCCCGCCGTCGGTTTTCAAAAATCTTTGTAAAAATAGGTGATTTGCAAATGACGGCCAGAATGTGGTATGCGAATAGCGGTCAACGCAAAATTTATTGACCACTCGCAAACTACTTTGTCTACGAAGAGCGGCTAGCGCAAAATTGTTTGGCTATTTGCAGACCAATGTGATCCGCGAATAGCGGCTAGCGAAAAAACTGTTTGGCTATTCGCAGAGCACCGTGGATGTACCATATTTTTTGATGTCATCATGGACATATATGAATTTCTCAATGACTTTTTAATTACATATTATTCGCATGTCACAGTATTTTTCTTTAGAATATTATAGATATATATATATACACAAATAAAGAGAAATATAATTTGGTAAAATATTCATCTTCTCGATTTTACTCATCTTTATTTTAAATTTAATAACTTTTCATAGTTTTACTCTATTTTGAAAGTATCTCATTATTCTTTTAATTTTTATTAAGTTTTATATTTGACGAGAAAAAAGATTAATGACAATTACACTGAATTTGGGGTTTCAACATAAATGGGGAAGTGATTGTTGTATGAAACTTGACCTCGTGCTTCGGAACTCACCGGCGGCGGTCAGTGCACCATTTGTCTCGATTGCTATCACCCCGTTAGGTTTTGAACCAAGGAGTACTCTTTAGGGGTCTATAAATCCGCAAAAATTTACTTTGCTTTGTTCACGCTCGAACTTTTCGGCTTACACGACTTGGAAGTGCGAAAATTCTAAGGCCTCACTTGCTACAATCTATTGGGTTAAAATTGCTTGAATGTTATTGAATTTTTTGGGTTTATGTTAAAAGTGATGAGAAGTACATGAATCATTGAGACATAAAGGCCGGGCGTAGAATAATAGATTATTTAGCTTTCCTTTTCAATTAGCCATTATTTTATTTTATTTTACTATTATTACCATCGATCGGCCACAAACAAACTATTGGATTATTATATATTCTAATGCCTTAATTATTAGTCCTCACGTGCATAAGTGCTACCAATCATTTGACCTCCTCCTACGTGCACAATCGTTCCTAGTTATATATGTAGGCATGGGCTCCGCCCCTCATGTGGTCATTCGCGACAGTATTTTGATCGTGATAAGCACAGGATTGTGCCTTATCAATTAATCAATGCAGCTTAAAATAAACACACTGTCAATTAATTAATGCGGAAAGTAGTTATACATCATTTTTCAATTTTGTTAAAAAAAAACTTCATCCCAATTCATATATTGTTAGGGGTGTTCACAAATCGAATCCAAAATTAGGATAAAATGCAGAGATTCGAATTCAGATTAAGATTCGTTCGAATATTTGAATTCAGATTCGTCCCAAAATATTGGATTCGAATTCGGATTCAGGCTTGAAGAAGTTTAATTTATGTATAACACTCAGTGGCGAACTAGAAATTTTGGGATGCTCGAGCACAATAGATTTAAACTTAGAAAACACTACCAAAAATATTCCAAAATTTATATATCAACATTGATTATGCGAGTGTGAATATAAATAATCAAATTCTTAATCATTAAAGGATATTGTAGAGCAAAAAACAACACAAAGGAACTTACTTGATCAACAAATCATTTTTCATGTCACACTTCATTTGAATAAAAATCAAAATCATAATAAAAAAAATTGAAATCATAATAAAAAACATGAGAAGAACATGTACACTTCATTTGATGTTCTAACGAGACTATTAAATATAGAAATCGGAATCACAACATGAAATCAAAATAATAACATACAAATTTGCAAATCAAAATCACAACTTCGTTGGCTGCTCAATGTCGTTGGTTTCCGCTGGCCGCTAGAGAGAATGAGAAACCGGAATGCAAAATTAGGGCACGAATGGACGATCTGCGAAATAGGCGGGCTTTCGCTCTTTTCACACCCGGGCACGTGCCTGGGTGTGTCCCTTCTTAGGTCCGCCTATGATAACACTTATATTATGAATTATGAGATTTTTAATTTGTTATATAAAATTTTTTAAATTATATTTTTTTGATATTGATGAACTATTCGTGAATCTTTTTAACAAAGATAAAACTATTCCAATATATATATTCTTTATTAATCTTATGGGGAGAGTAAAATAATAGGATTTAATTAGAAGCTAAAATGCTACTTCATATATGAAGTTATCTTGCTTTATTATACAGTAAGTATAGATAAACAATTAAACTTATTCAACATTATTTATAGAAATTATATAAGTAAAATGTATGAAAAAACATCAATGCTAAGGTTTAAACTTTATTTATTAAGTCGTGTGATATATTATAGGGAAACTAATTATAAAAAAACTCAAAACGGTTTCACATTGAGTTACCAGCAAGCTAATTATCACACCAATTAATTAGGTTAAATAACTATTAGGGTCCGTTCGTTTGGATGGAATTGGCTTTTTAGAATTGGCTTTCTGGAATTGGCATTGGAGATTAGAAATCAAATTTTAATGTTCGACGCAACGGAATTTAAGTGGATATTGGCTTTCATGTGAAAACTCATGGCTTTAACTATGAACTAAAAAAATCAAATAGCCAATTCTTACATCCGCCCATGGGTTTTCCGCATAATCGAATGTTTTCGCTAGAGTTTTTTCGACCTACGCGCGTTTTTCGCCCGGGCATGCGTTTTCCCCGCAGGGTGTGTTTTTCGACCGGGCACGAGTTATTCGGCCGGGTGCGTGTTTTTTGACCGGTTGTTCATTTTTCTCCTAGGCGGGCGTTTTTCGCTCAGGAGCGCGATTTTTTGCTCGAGCGCGCGCTTTTCACTCGGGCGCGTATTTTTCTCCCGGGCGGGCATTTTTCGGCCCGTCGGGCATTTTTCGCCGGGCGCTCTTTTTTCGCTCGGGCGCAGCATTTTTCGACCGAGAGCGCGTTTTTTCGGTCGGGCGCGTGTTTTTCGACCCGGGCACACATTTTTTTAACATCGCGATTTTTTTGTCCGGGCGCACGTTTTTCCGCCACGGCGCACGTTTTTCAGCCGGGCGCGAATTTTTCCATCTGGGCGCATGTTTTTCACCAAACGCCCGTTTTTTTGCCCAGGCGCGCGTTTTTTCGTCCGGGTGCGCGCGTTTTTCGCCCGGGCGCGCGCATTTTTCGCCCGGGCGCGCGCATTTTTCGCCCGGGCGCGCGTTTTTCGCCCGGGCGCGCGTTTTTCGCCCGGGTGAGCGTTTTTCGCCCGGGCGAGCGTTTTTTGCTCGGGCGCGCATTTTTCTCCTAACCGCGCATTTTTTGCCCCGGTCGTAAAACACACACTTGAGCCGAAAAACACAAGCTCGGTCGAAAATGTGCGTCAGTGAAAAAATGCGCGTCCAGACAAAAAGTGTGCTTCCGTGCTAAAATATGCACTTTCACCGAAAAAACTCGCGATCGCGCGAAAAATGCGGTCATGGGCCAAAAAACACACACCTTGGCCAAAAATGCGTCCTAGAGAAAAAATGTGCGCCCGGGAAAAAAATGCGCACCTGGGCGAAAAAACACTCGTCCTAAAACATATTATGCAATTTAATGCGTTCGGCGCTGACGCCTATTTTGAGTTTTATAAAATTATTGTATAATATCAATTCCAATACCAATTCCATCATTCAGCCGAACAACTTTTGTGCCTCAATTCCAATTCTGTTGACTGAATTCAGACTGCGTTTGGCGCGGCTTATCGCGGGCTTATTTGCTCCAATGAGTTGGACAAAAATGTCATTGTCATACTAAATCTTATGCCCCAAACTAGTTTATTTTTTTGGTAGCGGTAGTAACATTTGTCATACCAAACATACATTCAATGGCAATGACGTTTATGTCCAACCTCACCGCAGCAAATAAGTCACCGATAAGCCACGCCAAACGCAGCCTCAATTTAACAGCCGAACAACAAAATTAGAATTATGTACAAAATCAATTCATATAGGTATTGATTTTCGTCAAAAAGCAAATTCCAGAAAGCCAATTCCATTCAAACGAACGGACCCTTCGTATATTTATAATTATACAATTATCTCATATGTATCATTAGCATTTATTTTATTTTATTTGGGCCATATAATTAAGATTTTATTTCAAACTAAAACGATATACTATTAGAAAAAAACAAATTAAAGCTGAAGAACATAATCTCGTAAAAGAAAAAAGTGCTGCACAATGAAAAATAGAAAGTCAAAACTATATAAAAGGAACTCTTGGCCGTTGAATCATTAAAACAAAGTTAAAATAGACGTGCTTATCAAAGTCAAATGGCTGAATCCGACGACTAACGAAGAAAACAAAACCTCAAATTAGTTTGATTCGGCCCGATCAAGCCGACCTTAGCGTATAATTGCGTATATTAAACAGATATATCATGTATTATAAGGAGCAAAGAGCGAAATGTCAGTTGTATCCTCAAGTGTTGGATGATGAATTAAAGCTCCGTTTGGCACGCGGCGACAGACAGGAGCACGGTACGTGATTATGAACCGTCATTCGTGAACGTCAGAACTCACCTAAGGAATTTCGTCCACTTTTATTTACAAAACTAGTTTTCTTTTCTTGGTGACGGTCATAACGGTTGTCATGTCAAATATACAATTGTTGTACACCCGTAAAGGCCTTAGGACGCACCTGAAGAAAGCCCCAAAAAAGAGAGGAGGGGTCGACGGTCAAAGAGCGCGGTAGCACGCAGGCTGCACCCCCCGACCGCACCACCCTTAGGGGTGCGGCCGGCCAAGTCGCACCCCTTGGGGGGTGCGGCCAAGCCGCACCCCTTGGGGGGTGCGGCCAAGCCGCACCCCTTGGGGGGTGCGGCCAAGCCGCAGTGCCGCACCCCCCTTGGGGTGCGTCCACGCCGCACCCCCCTTGGGGTGCGGCCTCGCCGCACCCCCCTTGGGGTGCGGCCTCGCCGCACCCCCCTTGGGGTGCGGCCTAGCCGCACCCCCCTTGGGGTGCGGCCTAGCCGCACCCCCCTTGGGGTGCGGCCAAGCCGCATCCCCCCCTTGGGGGGTGCGGCCAAGCCGCACCCCCCAAGGGGGTGCGGCCAAGCCGCACCCCCCAAGGGGGTGCGGCCAAGCCGCACCCCCCTTGGGGTGCGGCCAAGCCGCACCCCTTGGGGGGTGCGGCCTAGCCGCACCCCCCTTGGAGGGTGCGGCCAATCCGCACCCCCCCCCCCTTGGGGGTGCGGCCAATCCGCACCCCCCCTTTCTTTTCTTTGGGGTGCGCGGCCGCGCCCACCCCTCCTCGGGGTGGCGGTTCGGCGCCCTCTCCTCGCCAAAGGATCCCGGTCCCCCCCCCCTTTTTGAGGGGCAACTCCCAGTCCGCCGTCCACCCGAGGCATCTCCGTGGTTCGCTGCGCACTTGGAGCACTTCAGGGCTAGCGCGTGCTCAGAACGTTTCTGAGCGCGATCAGGAAGCTTTCTCACCTTTTGTCTTTCCGGCTTCTCACTTTTTGGGTTTCCGACTTCTCACTTTTTGTCTTTCCGGCTTCTCACTTTTTGTCTTTCAGACTTCTCACTTTTCAGGAACAGTCAGTCGCCTTTTTCGCCTCCAACGGAACTGCCCGAACTACCCGAGCTGCCCGAGGGGCAAGGCGGTCATTTACGAAAAATGGCGATCCGTGTGCCCCAAACCGGAAAATATGATTCGTCCACCAAGCATTTATGGAAACTGCCAACGACAAGATTACCAGACTACCCCCGGCCAAAGCTATAAAAAGGGCCCTAGGGCTTCATTTGAAGGCACCTTGACTTCTGGACCTGGGAGAGCTCCTTGCAGACTTTTGCGGAATTCTCCTTCGGTGCTTGAAGATTTCCTTTCCGGACTTGAAGATTTCCTTCATCCCGAAAGGCGACGCAGCAGCTCACTTTTGTTCCCCGGAGCAGCTCACTTTTGTTCCTCGGAGCAGCTCACTTTTGTTCCCCGGAGCAGCTTACTTTTGTTCCCAGGAGCAGCTCACTTTTGTTCCCCGGAGCAGCTCACTTTTGTTCTCCACCTTTCTCAGAAGGAGAAAAGGATTTAGTTTTTTTCCAAGAGGCGGCCTGTCGCCTTCGGATCTCTCTATCTCTCTACTACTGTAACGAGTTGCGGCCTGTCGCACTCGAGTTCTAAGTCTCACTTTGTAACCCCCCTGAAGATAGTGGAATTTGGTCGGCACAGCTCCGACCACGTGGTTTTTTACCCTTTTCGGGTTTTCCACGCTAAAAAGTCCCAGTGCAATCAACGAATCTCTAATTGACTGTTTGCGCGCTTAGTTCGCTCACGAGCTAAGGTGGTTCAAGTGAACCGGTCTACCAAGAGCCCTAAGCGTTCCGCAACAGTTTGGCGCCGTCTGTGGGAAACTTTCCCGAAAAACTCTTCGAGAGCCAACTGCTATGGCAAGAAAGAGTGCTCGCATTACTGAAGGATCGATGTCGGAAGGACGCGTCGACCCAGCTCCTTCCCACTCACTTATCAATGCACCTCCCGCGGAGGAGGCGCTGCCAGCACCTGCGGCAGATTTGGAGGCGCGCATGCAGCAGATCGAAGAACATCAAGCTGAGATGTTGGCCCTCGTGAGGAATCTTGGGGCTCCTCAAGTTCTGAACCAACCGCCAGCTTTAAACGCACCGCCGCCCCCGGCTCTGAATCATGCCCCGAACGGGGAGGCTGTCCAAGAAGACGAAGCTTCAGAAGGATTCTCAAATGCGGCAAATACCGCTCACCTTGGCCCACCAGCTGGAGGCCCAGAAGCTGATCACCGCCGCCACCACCACGGAAGAGCTGCCCCTGAGCAAGCAGTGGAGAGAGCTACGCGGGAAGAGATACGCAACATGATAGAGGAAGAGTATGCCCAAGCAGGACGATGCGCCGCTCTCACCCGCCGTCCCGCGCATCATGACTCCCCGCTATCACCTCAAGTCTTAGCCCATCCAATTCCTAATGGCTTCAAGCTTCCCAACATCGAGACGTTCGACGGGACGGACGATCCACTGGAGCACGCCAATCACTTCACCACCGTCATGAGGATTTACAGCGCTCCTGATCAGCTCCTCTGCCAAGTGTTCCCAGCAACCTTGAAGGGACAAGCGCGCACTTGGTTCTATTCCCTGCGGAATGGGGCCATCAACAACTTCACAGAAATGGCGCAGCAGTTCGTGGATCAGTTCATTGCCAACCGCCGAATTGTCCGGGATCCCTCCCACCTCTCAGGAATCCGCCAGAACGATGGAGAGACACTCAAAGATTTCTTCCGACGCTTCACTACCGAGGCTCGACAGATCCCAGGAGTCGACCCCGAGCTCCTGCGAGGAGTTTTCCTGGGAGGACTCCGCCCAAGTGGCTTCTACTCGGCTCTCATGAGAGAAACCGTGCCAAGTTATCCCGACCTCGTTCATCGGGTTGAAGCACAGATAGCTGCAGATGAGGCTATCGAAGCACACCGTCGGCAATTCGAAGGAGGACAGGGAAGGAAGAGGGGATCAGATCAAGCCCCTCGCGAATGAGAAGAACGTCGCGGCGAGGAGCGTCGCGACGATGAACGTCGGCATAACCACCAGAGGGATCTGGGACCACAGCCGCCCAGGACCTACACCCCGTTGAACACCACCAGAACGAATGTGCTCTACGCCATACAAAACAACCCCGAGCTCCGCATGCCCAGGATACCCCCGCCAAATCCAAGGGGCGACTAGTCCAGGTACTGCGAGTTCCATCGGGGAACCGGGCATACCACTGAGGAGTGCACCAGACTCAAAGACGAAATCGAGCGCCTCATCCGCCAGGGACTCCTGGGAAGATTCCTACAAGGCCAGATTCCCAATCAGCCCCAGCAGCCTAGGGATGCAGGGGAGCAGCCCCCCGCCCCCCGAGGCGCGGGGGGAGGAAGGCCGATGGTAGGAGAAATCGAGACGATCGCCGGACCCCCCGTCTCAGCATCACAGATCCTCTCAATTGTCCAGCCCGTAAGAGACCACGAAGACAAAAAAACTCAAGCAAGATATTACGATAGCTTTCGGAGATGAAGACTTGCAAGGGGTGCGGCTTCCGCACCAGGATCCACTCGTGATCAGCGCAGGGATCGGGGATCCCTGCTTCAAGGTGAAGAGAATACTGGTCGACAATGGAAGCTCGGTCGATGTCTTATTTCTCTCCACTTTGCAAAGTATGAAGCTCACAAAAGACCAGCTTAGTCCTGCAGTCGGGCCCGTCTACGGCTTCGATAACAGACCTGTCCCGGTGCAAGGCATGATCATTCTCCCAGTCACATTGGGCGAATTTCCAAGACAGTCAACGCACAATATCCAGTTCATGGTGGTAGAGTCCACCTCCGCCTACAATGCCATCTTCGGGAGACCGCTCCAGTCGATCTTCGGGGCAATCCCTTCCATTCCACACCTAGCTATGAAGTTCCCTACTACCGCAGGAATAGGAGTCGTAAGAGGAGACCAAGAGGCAGCCAGGACCTGCTACCTGAAGCAGGCCCAACCAGCAAGGGCGACCGCTCTCAACATCAATAACTTCGACCTGCGAGACGAGGCTACTTTGCAACGAGGAGCACCCGTTGAAGGGCTTGTAGAAATACCACTCTCCCGACGAGACCCGACTCGAACTGTTCAGGTCGGGTCACTCTTAACACAAAAAGAGCGAGAAAAGTTCACCACCTTCCTGCAGGAGAACGAGGACATTTTCGCTTGGAGCCCGGAAGACATGCCCGGGGTAGATCCTAACGTTATCTATCACTCGCTAAACATCAACCCCGCCTGCAGACCCGTGATTCAAAAGAAGAGGAACTTTGCCCCCGAGCGTTTAAAAGGCGATCGAGGAGGAGGTAGCTAAGCTCCTAGAGGCACGATTCATACGCGAAGCAGAATACCCCACATGGCTCGCCAACGTAGTCATGGTGAAGAAGACCTCGGGAAAGTGGCGGATGTGCGTCGACTACAGCAATTTGAACCAAGCGTGCCCGAAGGACAGCTTCCCCCTCCCAATGATTGACCAGCTCGTCGACGCTACGGCAGGCCATGAGCTGCTCAGCTTCATGGATGCTTATTCAGGTTACAACCAGATAAGGATGAACCCCGCAGACGAAGAACATACTGCCTTCCGCACCGATCGGGGAGTCTACTGCTACAAGGTGATGCCTTTCAGCCTTAAAAATGCCGGAGCCACCTACCAAAGGCTGATGAACAAGGTCTTCAAGGACCTCATCGGAGAAACGATGGAGGTTTACGTAGACGATATGCTAGTAAAAGAGCGTCCACCGACGCGACCACTTGGAAGACTTGGAAAAGTGCTTCCGGCTTCTCCGTCGCTTCCAGATGCGGCTCAATCCCAGCAAGTGTGCGTTTGGTGTGACGGCGGGGAAGTTTCTAGGTTTCATGGTAACCCATCGGGGAATTGAGGCCAACCCCGAGAAGATCAAGGCGTTAGAGGATATGTCGCCACCTCGCTCAATTAAGTAAGTACAACGCCTAAACGGGAGGATCGCCGCTTTGTCCCGTTTCCTATCACGAACGGGAGACAAGTACCTCCCCTTCTTCAAAATCCTTCGGGGAGCACGCCATTCAGGTTTCCAGTGGACGGACGAGTGCCAAGTGGCCTTCGAGCTTCTCAAACAGTACCTGGCTTCGCCACCAGCTTCTGTCAAAGCCCACCCCCGGGGAAACTCTGTTCTTGTACCTGGCCGTGTCGCCTACGGCTCTTAGCTCAGTGCTCGTGAAAGACGAAGGAGGGGTGCAGCGACCGATCTACTACCTCAGCAAAGTCCCTCACCGACACCGAAACCAGGTATCCGGCAGCAGACAAGACAGCCTTGGCTCTTGTTTTCTCAGCTAGAAAACTTAGACCCTACTTCCAGGCTCATGCGGTCAAGGTATTGACGCAACTCCCATTGCGGGCAATCCTCCAGAAGCCGGAAGTCTCGGGGAGACTTGTAAAGTGGGTCGTAGAACTCGGCGAGTTCGACATCCAATTCCTGCCTCGGCCCGACATCAAGTCACAGGTGCTCGCCGACTTCGTGGTGGAGTACACCATCCCGCCAGAAACAACCCTCATCAAAGACACCACCAGCCCCCGTTGGACCCTCTATGTCGACGGCGCCTCTGGAGCTGAAGGGGCCGGAGCAGGATTGCTCCTCATAAGCCCCGAAGAGATCACCCTGGATTACGGACTCCGGCTAAAGTTCCCCGCAACAAATAACATCGCGGAATACGAAGCACTGATCGCTGGTCTCCGACTCGCCATCGACTGCAAAGCTGAGAACCTAACGATCTATACAGACTCCCAACTCTTGGTCTCACAGGTTGAAGGAGATTACGAGGCTAAGAGCCAACAGATGGCAAAGTACCTCGCATTCGCAAAAATCACTTATCCAGAAGATCTCATCATATCAGATTCTACACATCCCCCGAGAGCAGAATTCCAGGGCGGATGCTCTATCCAAGCTCGCCACCTCACCCTCCAGCCAGCCGTGAACATAAAGCCCGATCGGGCCGGCCTGGACCGGGCTCGATCGGGCTTTTTCCTGCATCGGGCCGGGCCGGCCCGGTCCTCCCTTGGAATCGGGCCGGCCCGGGCCGGGCAGGCAGCACTAATGTGCTGCCTGCTCCGGCCCTTCAGGCCGGGCCGGGCAGGACCGGACCGGTCTCGGGCCCGATCCGGGCCGGCCCGGTTTTTCGTTTTTTTTAATTAAATTTTAATTTTTTTATTTTATAAATAATAAATAATGAAATTTTGAACAAATAAAATTGAACAATTTGAACGAAAAATTTGGAACAAAAAATTTTATTAATATTGAAAATTTGGAACAAAAAAATTTAAAATATTACAAAATTTAAGTCGTACATTTGTACAAAATACAAAATTGAAAATACAAACCTATAAAAGCTATGATTCTTATAAAATTTAATTAAAAATTTACATATTTTAAAAAAAGTACATTTAGATTGGACTGCGGATTTAATCATCCTGTAGATTCAAGTTCAACGCGTCCATTTCGTCTTCTATCTCCTCCGAGCTATCCTCCAAAGCTGTTATGTGTTGCTTCCTCTTTAACGCTGTCCAAGTAGTCCTTGTAGCATATGCAAACCTCCAGCGAATCTTCGTTAAGCCGGCTCCTCCGCTCGTTCAAAACCCTGCCACTAAGAGAAAAAGCAGACTACGAAGCTACTGTACTAGCTTGGACAGTTAATAAATCACAGGCCATACATGCCAAAACAGGATAGGTATTAGCTTTACCTTTCCACCAATTTAAGATATCGAAGTTTTCGATCTCGTCCGAACTCATAAAATCGCTAAATTGAGTTTTTGTGCATAATCCTAATTCATCTAAACTACCAGATGTGCGCGCTTTTTTCCTAGAAGCTAAATCTAAAATTTTATTTTTAAGACTATCCTTCGTTTTGGGTTGCGTTATTTCTTCGCGGGGTCGTGACCCGTATAAGTTATTGTAATAATTATAACTTTGCGTAAAAAAATTAGTAAAACTTGTACGACTAACGGGGTCAGCATCATCATAATTTATATTTAAGGTTAGATTAGTATTGATTTCGTCGATCAAATTTTCTACGCCTTCTACGTTAAGTAGCGGATTTAAAGCGGCGGCGCACGAAAACATAGGCGGTATTTCTCTATAATATTTTAAATCTGAGCTTGACTTGACTCGGGAGGAGCTTGTTTCGACTCGCAAGATTTTTGGTGTCGAACGAGCGTCGAGTTGCCCGCTGATGGATAGCAACTTCGAGCACATCTTGCAGCGCGCTTTTCTTTCGGTGCCGACTTGGACCATGTCGAAATGCTCCCAAATACCCGCTCTAACGATTGTGCTCCACCACCGAAGCCGTACTTTGGGAAGACGACGCTGGAGCTAAGGAGGACGACACCATTGAGAGAGCTAAGAGAGAGAGAGAGAGAGAGAGAGAGAGAGAGAGGTGTGAGAAAAGAGAGAGGGGAGGGGGGGTATTTATAGGTTTTTTTTGTTTTTTTTTATTAAAAAAAATATATTATATTATATAATATATTATGGCAGCCAACGGCTCTAAGGAGAGCCGTTGGCCTTAGAGCCGTTGGCTGCCATGAGTGCCAGCATGGCTGCCACATGGCAGCCATGCTGGCAATGAGGAATGAGCCTAACGGCTCTAATAAGAGCCGTTAGGCTCTATCGGGCTAGCCCGAGTCCCGGATCGGGCTTTGCCCGGCCCGGTCTCGGGCTAGCCCGATTATCGGGCTCTACCCGGCCCGGACCGGGCCGGGTACCGGGCCGGGTAGTGCGGCCAAACCGGGGCCCTGTTAGGGCCCCGGGTAAGAGCTCGGCCCGGTTCGGGCCTGAACCGGGCCCGGGCTCGGGCCGGCCCGGCAGGCCCGGTTTTTTTGTTCAGGACTACCTCCAGCTACCAGTCTCGAAGACGGCGAATCGAAGAAGTCGTGATCCCAAGCATTCAAGGGCCGATGGGAAATCGCAGCCATCCACCAGGAAGAGTCATCCTGGATGACCCCATTGCGAGCTTACCTCGAGCAAGGGCAACCTTCCCGAAGATCGCCTAGAGGCGCGAAGGCTACGAATGCGGGCACATCGTTCACCATTATAGACGAGGAGTTTTACAAACGGGCATTCTCAGGACCATATCTAAAATGCCTGCCAGCGGGCGAGGCGGACTACGCCCTCAGGGAAGTACAACGGAGGAGTCTGCGGAGAGCACCTAGGCGGGAAGGCATTAGCGCGGAAAATACTGCATCAAGGCTTCTATTAGCCAACGATGAGGAAGGACAACGACCGACCTTTGTCCAGAGGTGCAAAATCTGTCAGCTGCACGCCAACATGCCTCATCAACCCCCGTCTCACTTTCCACGCTGCAGAGTGCGTGGTCATTCGCGCAGTGGGGGATCGACCTCCTCGGTCCCCTACCTCTAGCATCCGGGCAGAGGAAGTTCATCATCCTAGCCATCGACTACTTCACCAAATGGGTGGAGGCGGAGCCCCTGGCCAAAATTACGGAAGAAATCGCCAAACAATTCGTCTGGAAGAACATCGTCTGCAGCTTCGGTATCCCGGCTGCGATCATTGCCGACAATGACACTCAATTCACTGGGAAGTCCTTCACCAAGATGTGCTAGGGATCTGAAGATCAATCTGCGTCACACGGCCGTGGCACATCCGCAAACCAACGACAAGTAGAAGTCACAAACCGCACCATCCTCAAAGGACTGAAAACACGCTTGGAAGAAGCCGGGGGACAGTGGTAGACGCGCTCCCGAATGTGTTGTGGGCATATCGCACAACAGAGAGGACTCCTACAGGGGAGACACCTTATAACCTCTGTTACGGAACCGAAGCTATCATCCCCCGTCGACATCGGCGTTCCGAGTGCTCGAGTACTAACCTTCGATCCCAGCAAGAATGATGGACTGCTCCGAGAAAACCTCGATCTAATCCCAGAAGTTTCGAGACAAGCGCTGCTCACCGTGCTGCACTCTACCAAATGCGTGTCGCCGGACTTACGACAGGAGGGTGAAGCCCAGACCAATCAATGTAGGAGATCTCGTCTTACGCAGCATCGAGGCCGCCGGTAAAGGCCCCCAAGGAGATAAGCTCTCACCGGCCTGGGAGGGCCCGTACGTAGTCACCACAGTCGTGAAACCCGGAACATACAGGCTCAGGACGGCGGAAGGGAAGACTTTGCCACGCACCTGGAACGCTCAAAACCTGCGCCGCTTTTACCAGTGATCCAGGGACCTCTACCATGTACTAAGCCACGAGCTCAAGCTCGTGCAAACTTATCTTCATTTATGTACAAGCCGCGAGCTCAGACTCGTGCACCTATCTTATATTACATGTTATGTAAAGCCACGAGCCCAGACTCGTGCACCTATCTTATCTTACATAAAGCTATGCACCAAATAATTTCATACTGTAAAACCATATTTTGACACTTACACTCACTTAAGAAAAAACTTTATAAAGAGGCCCTGCCTCAGGGGAATTGCACCGCCGTCGATTGAAGGTTCTCCCTTCTCCTCCGCCGTCGAGTCCCAGCGTCATAGGGGGCCTGCCCCCTTCAACGTTCTCCCCCGGTTTGAATACACCAGCTATTCACCGGCCACTTCGAGGCCCTGCCTCGGGGCTTTGCACCGCCGTCGATTGAAGGTTCGCCCTTCTCCTCCGCCGTCGAGTCCCAGCGTCGTAGGGGTCTGCCCCCTTACGTTCGCCCCCACGGTTTGAATACACCAGCTATTCACCGGCCACTTCGGGGCCCTGCCCCGGGGACTTTGCACACCGCCGTCGATTGAAGGTTCGCCCTTCTCCTCCGCCGTCGAGTCCCGGTGACGTAGGGGGCCTCCCCCCCTTAACGTTCACCCACGGTTTGAATACACCAGCTATTCACACGGCCAAGCCGCGAGCACATCCTCGTGCAAAAAAGCCGCGAGCGCAGACTCGTGCAAAAAAGCCGCAAGCACAGACTTGCGCAAACTAATTTTCTATTGTGTAAAAGCCGCGGGCTCAGAACCGCGCAAGCTAATCTGTCATTTTTCAGAAACCCCTCAGCCCATACGGATATCAAAGCCATGCAGCAAGCCCACAACAACCTCAGAGTACCAACACCCTCCGACATCAGCTCCTACCAGAAAAGCGCCGCACAGAGGACAATGGGTAAAGCCGCCGCAGAAAAAATCAAAACCTTCGAACACCTCGCTCCGGAACTCGGACTCCGAAGGTTTGGGGGGCTTATGTTGTACACCTGTAAAGGCCTTAGGACGCACCTGAAGAAAGCCCCGGAAAAGAGAGGAGGGGTCGACGGTCAAAGAGCGCGGTAGCACGCATGCTGCACCCCCCCGACCGCACCACCCTTAGGGGTGCGGCCGGCCAAGCCGCACCCCCCTTGGGGTGCGGCCGAGCCGCATCCCCCCCTTGGGGGGTGCGGCCGAGCCGCATCCCCCCTTGGGGGGTGCGGCCGAGCCGCATCCCCCCCTTGGGGGGTGCGGCCGAGCCGCATCCCCCCCTTGGGGGGTGCGGCCGAGCCGCATCCCCCCCTTGGGGGGTGCGGCCGAGCCGCACCCCCCAAGGGGGTGCGGCCAAGCCGCACCCATTGGGGGTGCGGCCAAGCCGCACCCCTTTGGAGGGTGCGGCCAATCCGCACCCCCCCCCCTTGGGGGTGCGGCCAATCCGCACCCCCCCTTTCTTTTCTTTGGGGTGCGCGGTCGCGCCCACCCCTCCTCGGGGTGCGGTCCGGCGCCCTCTCCTCGCCAAAGGATCCCGGTCCCCCCCTTTTTTGAGGGGCAACTCCCCGTCCGCCGTCCCGCCCGAGGCATCTCCGTGGTTCGCTGCGCACTTGGAGCACTTCAGCGCTAGCGCGTGCTCAGAACGTTTCTGAGCGCAAGCTTTCTCACCTTTTGTCTTTCCGGCTTCTCACTTTTTGGGTTTCCGGCTTCTCACTTTTTGTCTTTCCGGCTTCTCACTTTTTGTCTTTCAGGCTTCTCACTTTTCAGGAACAGTCAGTCGCCTTTTTCGCCTCCAACGAAACTGCCTGAACTACCCGAGCTGCCCAAGCTGCCCGAGGGGCAAGGTGGTCATTTACGAAAAATGGCGATCCGTGTGCCCCAAACCGGAAAATATGATTCGTCCACCAAGCATTTATGGAAACTGCCAACGACAAGATTACCAGACTACCCCCGGCCAAAGCTATAAATAGGGCCCTAGGGCTTCATTTGAAGGCACCTTGACTTCTGGACCTGGGAGAGCTCCTTGCAGACTTTTGCGGAATTCTCCTTCGGTGCTTGAAGATTTCCTTTCCGGACTTGAAGATTTCCTTCATCCCGAAAGGCGACGCAGCAGCTCACTTTTGTTCCCCGGAGCAGCTCACTTTTGTTCCCCGGAGCAGCTCACTTTTGTTCCCCGGAGCAGCTCACTTTTGTTCCCAGGAGTAGCTCACTTTTGTTCCCCGGAGCAACTCACTTTTGTTCTGCACCTTTCTCAGAAGGAGAAAAGGACTTAGTTTTTTCCAAGAGGCGGCCTGTCGCCTTCGGATCTCTCTATCTCTCTACTACTGTAACGAGTTGCGGCCTGTCGCACTCGAGTTCTAAGTCTCATTTTGTAACCCCCCTGAAGATAGTGGAATTTGGTCGGCACAGCTCCGACCACGTGGTTTTTTACCCTTTCCGGGTTTTCCACGCTAAAAAGTCCCAGTGCAATCAACGAATCTCTAATTGACTGTTTGCGCGCTTAGTTCGCTCACGAGCTAAGATGGTTCAAGTGAACCGGTCTACCAAGAGCCCTAAGCGTTCCGCAACAACAATCTATGATGGTGACATTTTTGTCCAAACTCATCTGAGCAAAACTGTCGTACCAAATGGAGCTTTCAATCTTCCAAAAAAAGAGCATGTGTTTCTTGAAGCAAGAAGTAAGCATCTTGGAAGCCCTAAATAAAAGACGGAATATTTCAGACCGATACCAGTTAATAACCCGGTATCATCCGCACCATTGATTTACATAAAGTCATTTCTTCTTTATCGGAGGATGTTTCTCTTTTATTAAGAGGATATTTCTCTTTTACTCGTAATGTCATGTGTGGACGTGGACTATTCGAGTTTCGGACCAAAATATTTTTGAAAATTTTAATATATGTACGCGCGTGTCGAGACCGACTCGGTAGTGTCTAATGGGTTTCGTGTCATCCTAGGGCTAGGCTTTGGAGGTACTGTATAAGACAATTCGAAATATGATTGTTCTTAGTTGAATACTTTGAGCTAGGGAAAAACCCTAACAAATATTTCGCAAATAGAAGAAGGACAATTTAAAAAAAAAAAAATCATACATTTCAAAATATTTGCTTAATTGGATATATAGTAGAAAGAGTTGCATGAACCAAGAACCGGAATAGAAAATTAAACCGTCAAAATTTATTTTAATGAATCCATGCCAAGAAGGAGACCGCTTCGGGCGAGCTGTTTGGAGGAACTCATTTTTTCGCCACGGTTTCGCACCACCGATTCTCCAGCTGCTGCGGCCGAGCCAAACAGAGCCTAAGTACCGGCGGCATAATGCGCATGGGAGACGCATGAATAATTATTAATAACCCTGGGATCGAAAAGTTGCAGGACGGTGACCAATCCAAAAGCGATGGAGAGCTTGCTGCGAGAAGCTAGGACATCAATCTTGAGGCCTATAAGGAGTTGTACCTTCGATCTTGAGGAAGAACCTACCAAGAAAAAAAAAGCGGAAATAAAGAAGTTTGACCTTGAGAAGATGTTTCGTGGATACTAATGCCGAGAAGGAGTTGCGCCGGAGAGAAGAGGCTCCTGATATCTCGTGGAAGGAGTTTCACAAGTAGGAGAAGGCGATGGAAAGAGGAAATCGGGCTCGGACTGCTTCCGAAAGAAAATCGACCTCAATATGTCAGTTTGCACCCTAAAACAACATTTCGAAACAAAGCGGATTCCACCCCTTTTATGTTGCAACTCGCAAGCGAACACATGATTTAGTTTTAATGACACAAAACCGATTCTTGCGTTCCAAAACCGTCCGAATGAACATTGCCCCGAGCGAACGCATAAGAACGATGAATGTTAGGTTTCGAGCACCAAAAGATCCACAATTATCAATCCTCCCGACTCGGTTTGACGAACCCGATTATCTCAATCCCACCAAAAATACCAAGGAAATCCCACAACAATGATAATGACAAAGATTATGCAATAAATAAATTAACAAGTGAAGGCAAAATAAATTTCGTTATTGGACCCAATAAGGTTTAGTAAGAATAAGCCACAAACGCCGCGAATTATGCATTATAAATTCCACGGAAAACCGGAATTAACATGAATTTTAATGTAGATGATCTCTTTTCGTTGGCTATGGATAATCTTCGTTCGGAATTTTATGGATTTGGTCCCTTTTTCGAGGCATACATATTCATATATTTCCCCGCATTCCTATAATCGGCGGTGAACGGTCATTCAGTGTTTTATGAGTGTACCTGGTGCGGCGAGATTGTCCGCCATTTTATTGAAGATGAATGAGACAAGAAAAACATTACTTTCTCGGCGGCTTAACTTTGACAATATTCATTCTGTACAACCCTGTATTTACAGGGAGGGCGGTCAGCTCCCTGTCTCGCCCAGCCCTCTAAGGGGGGCGAGCAGGGAGGGTGCTCAGCCCCTGTCTCGCCCAGCCCTCTAAGGGGGGTGAGCGGGGAGGGCGGCCAGCCTCCTGTCTCGCCCAGCCTTCTTAGGGGGCGAGCAGGAGGGCAGCCAGCCCCCTGTCTCGCTCATCCCTCTAAGGGGGCGAGCGGGGAGGGCGGTCAACCCCCTGTCTCGCCCAGCCTTCTTAGGGGGGCGAGCAGGGAGGGCGGCCAGCCTCCTATCTCGCCCAGCCCTCTTAGGGGGTGAGCAGGGAGGGCGGCCATCCCCCTGTCTCGCCCAGCCCTCTAAGGTGGCGAGCAGGGAGGGCGGCCAGCCCGCTGTCTCGCCCAGCCTCCTTAGGGGGCGAGCAGGGAGGGCGGCCAACCCCCTGTCTCGCCCAACCCTCTTAGGGGGGTGAGCCGGGAGGGCGGCTTGCCCCCCGTCTCGCCCGACCCCAAGAAGAGGGGGCGCCCTGCATTTAGCGCCTCGGAATGGCGGGATTTGACTGTTGGCAGACCAAACTGGGGGGTATTTTCGTAATCTCGTGGGTCAGAATCTGGCTATTAGCAGACCAAGTTCAGAAATCTATAAATAGGACCAAGGGGCACCTTTGAAGGCAGATCTCTCTCTCTTTAGGCCACTCTCCCCCCTAGGATTCTTTGGTGGGGGAAGAGTGCCTCCAAAGGTTCCCGAAGCTCAGCATTGGCTTGGGAGGGGAAGCGCTCTAAGATCTTCCGGGTGTGTGGTGAGACCATCTCGCTGAGCCCTTGGTTTTGTTCCTAGTTTCCTAAGTCTTCGGCCTAGCGCTCTCCCTTGAGAGAAGTAAGCGTGAGGTCACCCTCTCTTTTGGGGACCCCGAACTCCACAGAGACCAAGTCTTGATTTCAACACATTCATTATAGTCGTCAAACGACATGAATTATGCAAGAAGTATCTGTTGAAACCGACTATTCGGTCTCTGTGGAGTTCGGGGCCCTCAACGAGGCTGAGGGGCGACCAACCCTTACTTCCCCCAAGGGAGAGCTCTAGGTTGAAGGTGTCAGAACTAAGAACTGGACCAAGGGCTTAGCGGGGAGGTCCCGCCACGTACCCGGAAGTCCCATTGGAACTTCCCCTCCCAAGCCACTACTAAGCTTGGGCACCACTGGAGCCTCTCCTCACCCCCTAGAGAGACTTGGGGAGGGAGAGGGAGAAGGAGAGAGCTAGCCTAGGATGAGAGATCCCTCCAAATGGTGCCCCATTTGTCCTATTTATAGGATTTTTGAAGTTGGGCTGCGAAATAGCCAAAAACTGTTCTGCCAGATTACCAAAATACCCCTGAATTGGGATGCGGATAGCCGAATCCCGATGTTCTGAAACGCTAAATGCAGACCACTGGACTGCGAATAGCCAAACTGGACTGCGAATAGTAAACTGGACGAGGGGGACCTCCCCTGGGCGAGAGGGGGGGGGGGGGGGGGGGGGGGGGGGGGGGGGGGGTGGGGGGGGGGGGTGGGGGGGGGGGGGGGGGGGGGGGGGGGGGGGGGGGGGGGGGGGGGGGGGGGGGGGGGG
>JAWHQI010001563.1:0-68157 GCA_033032865.1 Dactylorhiza incarnata
AGAGAAGCCGGACAAGGAGAAAGAGAAGCAAGACCGGAAAGATCGGAAGAAGAGGAAGCGGGCTGAGAAGGCCGCAGCGGCTAGCCTCAAGCCAGTCGTAGATTTATCAACTCCCAAAACTTCTGCAGAGCCCGTGGTGAACAGCTCGGGCCTCCCCCTGATGTCTCGCCGATCCCTCCCAGCGACCTCAACCAACAGACCGCTAGCTTGCCGAGCAAAGAGGTGGCCGCCACTTCTGAGAAAGTTGTTTCAGACAGCCCTTCGAAGAAGGTCGGCGAAACCGCCTCGTTTGGAGTGGAAATCACCCCATCCGGGAACCCTCACCTGCTTGTCAGGGATCTAGAGGAAGGGGCGGTTAGTTCCCCCAGGACGGGCGAACCGAATACTCCTCTGTCCGTGGATGATTATCCCAGCCCCCTGAAAGAAGTTCACCCAGCTCCGGGTAAGAGAGAAAGGAAGAGGAAGCAGACCGGGTCCGTGGACCGAGCGGATAACAAAGAAGGTCAAGAGGCTAGCCGCTAAGGAAAGGGCGGCCCTTAAGAAACCGACCGAATCCCTCCTTCAGACCAACTCGCGACTAAAGGAGGAATTGGGCCTCATGACTCCCTCCACCCAAAAAGTTGAATGACCCATCGGCTACCCCTGATACGAAGCCGGGCGAACTGATTCCGGACTCGGCGAGTAGTCTAATCCTTTAAATGGGATTTTCAGAGATATGGATGAGCTGGTGAAGCGGGGACCAGCTCCTTGACAGGCCCGCCGGCCTTAGAAACAAACTGCCCGAACTGCTGATAACTCAGGCCGCCCCGCCGAGACCGATCAGACCGAGGCCGAAGAGCGAGAAGCCGCTGCCCGGACCGCGCCTTGGAGGTTGAGCGGAAAGCGATGGAGCTTGGGGAGGTGCTGAAGGCGCAGAGGAGGTTTCCCCGGCAATGACCGGGGAGGAGATAGTGGTGGCGAAGAAGGAAAAGGCGGACCGGGCTTTAAACAAGCCGCTGCGGTCTGATCTCTTCGCGCCAGGTACGAGCCCCGCGGATCGTAAATCTGTCCGTTCTTCATTCCACGGCCTCTTCGAAATAAGTTATTGACCCCGCCGACGAGCTTTTTCCCTATGGCGGCCTGGTCTTCTTCCGCTAGGCAGAGTAAGGAAAGATTCTTGCATGAGCTACAACGGCGGTTAGACCCAAAACAGCCTAAGCGGCCTGCGCGCCTAGGCACTGATCTTTTATTTATGTCCATTGCTGTATATATTTAACCCTGCATGCTTTTATTTTTTATGACCGCGCGGCCTTTTGCAGATAGCACGATCAGACTGTGAAGCCGGGTGACCTTGTGGCCAGCCTACCTCCATTTGTTCCCCTGGAATCGATCCGCGCAGCAACTTCGCAGGAAGGGCCACACAACTTCTCGAACATCTCGAAGGGGATTTGGCCTCCCTGCGAGCCTGCTTGAAAGAGATCGAAGACCGGGAGGCCGCTACTCGGACCGCTCTGGAGGCTGAGCGAGTTGCGAGGATGAAGGCTGAAGAGGCGCTGAAGGCTCAGCTGGAGGCCGCGCGGGTAGCAGTGGAGGCCGAGAAGAGGGCCAAGGTAGCACAAGTCGCTGCTCTGACCGCCAGCTGGAGAAAGAGAAAAGAGCGTCCGCGAAATCTGAGGGCGACTCAAAGTATTACCAGGAAAAGTTCCTGCGATTAACCAGAGAGGTCGCTGCGAGCCGTGCGAAATATGAATGATGCGATGGTGGTTATTGGCCGCCCGACTGTTGGGGCGGGCTCGAATCCTCCCCCGGGTTCGGGCGGCTGATCCAATGGTTGATGAGGCCGCTGCAGTCCCCGTATGATTGCCGCCTCGCGGGTTGAAAGGGATGCCGGGCGGCTTCATAGTACAATCAACTGCCTCCATTATCATACCAGCCAAATTTATTCTCTCCTGAACACCACAAGTGACCAGGTCGCACGACTTCATAGAGAGGATGCCTCCCCAGAGCGCCATCAGCCGTGACCAATATTTGAATATAACTTGTATTATGAATGTGGCTTGTTGATCTGGACAATGTTCTTCTCTATTCTTGTCTTTTATTTGAACAACTCGCGCGGTCTCTTGTTTTAACCGCTGTACTTTATGCTTTGTTTAAATCTTATGTTTCATTCGAACTGTTTTCCGGTCGGGCGAACTGTGATGTATGCTTATTTCTGTTTTTTCTGAATGTCTTTGCTTCTTTCATATTTCTGGTGAATCTAATCACATAGGCCATTGACCGCCAGCGGTCAGAATGTATAGCCGTGACATGATTTTACTATTCACAGATCATAGAAATCTATAAGTATAGAATTTGCCGAAGTCATTCTCACGATTTCCAGATGGCGCGATCCAAGAACAAGTCGCAGCGACCTGTTAAAGTTAAAGCCGTCCGAGCTGACGCGGCCTTGGCATTCCATTCGGCGGACCATCCGGAATGCCGCCTTACTCAGAACGAACTAGATGATTTCATTGCCCGACACATGGTAGGGAGCAATCTGCTCGCGCGGCTTCCTTTGCGCGACGAGCGGATTAACTCTTCCAGTCCGCACCAGATCGCCATCCAGTTGACCACTTCGAATATGGCTTCAAGTTTCCACTGCCGCTTGAAGTCATAGCCATTTTCGACCACTACGGGGTTGTGCCCGGTCAGCTTCCGCCGAACTCGATCGCTTCAATATACAGCTTCATCTCCTATCTGCGGTTCGAGCGAACAAGATTCTCCATCGACTTGTTCAGAAAGTTCTTCTCGGTGCGGGCAGTATCCGACTCGGGGACTTCGACTTACAGAGGGCACCTCTACTTCAGCTGCCTCGGGCTGAAGGTTGTTTAACCTGGCGAACAAAGTCTCCGACTGGTCGGAGCGGTTTGTAATGCTCGAAGGTAACTTCGGGTTGTTACAAACCAACCCGCAAGTCCGGGGGGAAGAAGTTTTTCCAGATCCCCCAGGTCGGCAAGATCGAGGCGGACACCTTCGCGTTCCTTGAGAAGGAGCGGCTTGATATCAACCACTACATCCCGCTTTTCTCGGAGCTTGAGAATATCCTCCCCGAACACAGTAAGTTCTTCTAGACCGCTTTTATATGACCGCGCGGCCTCCTTTACTTATACTCTTGATTTTATTTTGCAGCCGCCCATATCGTTCCAGCGAACAAGCCGGTCACGCCGGCCGGCCCAGTTTTAACCCAGAGGGAGAAGAGGCAGCGGCGAAAGAGGTCGCCATCCTCGGAGGAAGAGGGCCCGACCTCTTCTGACGACTACGAAATCCTTCGTTCGAGTGGGAACCCGCCCGACCTGCAGGGCAACCCGACCGTCCTTTGGCACAGGGATGGAAGTCGGATCCGGGTATCCACCGCTCTCCCTCCCTGGGGGAGCGAAAAAATTGAACGCCATGCCCTAGCCGCCGGGGCCGCCTTGTATGGTCGAAAGACCTTAAGGAAACTGACGAGAACCCAGAAGAAGAGCTCCCCCGGCTAGCGGCTCAAGCCGGCGCCTGGGGATTTTCGGCCAACCACTTTATGGCCTTGTCGTATAAGCGGCTAGTTTCTGCTCAGAAACATCTGGAGAGGAAATACGAGGAACAGGCCGTGGAGAACACGCGGCTTCGAGAAGAGAACGCGCGGCTTCAAGAAGTCGTGGCGGTGAGTTTTTCAAAAGACAATGCGGTCCCTTTTGTTCAGCCCGAGCGGCCTGATTCATTTTTCCTTTTTCTTGCAGAAGCAATATGAGATGACCAACCCGTCCTTCCAGGACGAGGTGCTGCCCCATGTGGCCCAAGGGATCAACAAGGCCTTGGGTCTCATGGGAGACCGGGGCGGTCTGTCCGAAGGATTCGGCGGAACCACCTTCTCCGACCTCTTCCCCGCCTTGGAGGTGCAGCTTGACGAAATCAACCGCAGGAAGAAGGGAAAATCCAAGGTGGGCGAGGAGGCCGAAGCCGACGCGGGCAGGGAGATCGTGCTCCATCAAGGAGGCGATGGAAGTGATGAAGCCACTGAAGAGGTCGACGCGGATGGAGATGCTGATGACTTCGATGATGAGGATAGTTTGTCCTCTGGATCTACCGGCTCTGCAAGCAAGACCGGGCGGTCTAGCGACAGTAGTTCGTCCGGCTCCTCTTCGCTAAGTGAAGGTTATTCGCCGGAGGTCGACATCGATGGCGTAGGACCCCATTTCCCCTGTCAAGAAGAAGAAGAAATCGGCAGACTAGTGCCCTCGTTTTTTTAACTTTAATTTTTGTAACCGCCGGTCTCTTTTTGTTGGCCGGGCGGTCAATATTTTGTAAACATATTTTGAGAAATGAAATAGAAGTTTTTACCTGTCTGATTGTCCTTCTATCATTACTTACTTGTGATTCTTTGTCTCTTTTCTTACTCTCTATGATCTAACCGTGCGGACATCTTGGCCTGAGCACAAGTGATGATTGATTGTCTTCGACGATCCTTTGTTCAACCCGCGCAGTTATATATTTGGATCTCAGGATATTCGATCTCTAATAACAGATAGATTCATGCGACCATAATTCGGACCGCGCGGCTTCTTTAGATATTAAATACTTGCTGCTTTAAGTAATGAATCACAATCTTTCACGCGGTTCGAATTCAGCTCTGGCGAATAATCCATCATGTCTAAGGATAACTTTTGCTAAGAAATAGCTTAACCTGATCGGTTAGAACACAATCCGAGCGATCACGTATTCAGATCCAGGGATATCCAATTCTGATTATTCATTCAGGGATAGATAATGCCCGGCCGGTTTAAAATTCAACCCGGATTATATTGCCAGATCCAGAAAATACTAGCTTGATAGAACGAAGAGATAGATAGATCCAATCCGATCAAAAACGTAACCCGAGCGATCATATAGTTAGCTTAAAAAATATCCGATTTTATAAAGGATGGATGAACCCGCCCGGTTCGAATGCGACCCGGGCAATCAGATAATCAGTTCTGGAATTTTGATAATAAACGGTCGGATCCGCCCGGTTAGAGTGCAACCCTGGCGATCATACGATCAGATTCAGAAACACTTTCCTTAATAGACGACGGCATACCGCCCGGTTTGAATATAACCCTGGTGATAACATGATCAATTTCAAAAAGATGTCTTAACTTATGTTCAGCCAGACCGCTCGGCCTGAAATACTCAGACCGCATGGTCTTAATACCACAACCCCTTATTGGGGTAGACGAACACCTGCACCTGTTCAATCAGACCGATCGGCCTGAAAAACTCAGACCGTCCGGTCTTAATATCACAACCCCTTTATTGAGGTAGACGAACACCTGCACCTGTTCTAACAATATTTTCCTTGAGTGGTCCATATAAAAATCATCAGAAGTGAATGCCTCCCTGTAGGGAAGAAGAATAATCCTACAGGCTCAAATGACCAAGTGGGCAGGTGGGCCTCGGCGGCGAACATTGCTTTCCTCAAGTGGTCATAAGAGCTGTAAGGAAAAAGAAAAAATATGTACAGACTCAGATGACCAAGTGGGCAGGTGGGCCTTGGCGGCGAACATTGCTTTCCTCAAGTGGTCATAAGAGCTGTAAACGACTCATCCGCTCTCTTGCCTAGGGTTACAAGCCGAGTTGATCAATTGGGCAGGTGGGCCTCGGCGGCGAACATTGCTTTCCTCAGAAAGATCAACTCAGTTGTGGGCCCAACTAGGTACCGTTTCGAGAGTGCCTAAGAGTATTCGATGGTCACAGACTATGATGATCAGTTGGGCAGGTGGGCCTCGGCGGCGAACATTGCTTTCCTCAGAAAGATCATCAAAGCTGTAACTATATCCCTTCGGGGCATGATAGAGCTGACAATCACCTAGACCTCCCTTGATGCAGGGGTGTGTCAGATATCGGCCGGGATCCAAAGTTCTGAAGACCACCGCAGCGGAATTGGCAAGCTACCACTACATGTGTGCGAAAACTCCCCGCATCACACGATCTTGGTGGGTTTTACGCTATGACTACAATCCGAGGGGGTTCGAGCAGAATTTGGCGATATCTCAGAGGTTCGGGGAGTGAGATATGTGTGTTTGTATTTATGATGCAGAGAACCATCAGACAAGAAGAAATGTCAGTATATGGCTTTTCATTCAATACCAAAAAGAGATGTAAAGAATAAAAGAAATAGTTTCAAGGATAGAATCGTTTGAGATCGTCACCGCTCCACGTGCGTGGGATGTCTTCTCCTTCGCTGGTTTGGAGACGGTAGGCCCCATTCTTAGATACTTCTTTGATGATGAAAGGTCCTGCCCAGTTAGGATCCAGCTTTCCAACATTACCAGACCTTGCTGCGGCATCCACCTTTTTTAACACCAAATCCCCGACTACAAACTGCTTCACTCTGACATTCTTATCAAAATATTTTGCCATTCTCCTTTTAACTTCTTCCTGCCTGATTGTTGCTTCATCCTGAAGTTTCTCGATTAGATCTAGATTATGCATGAGGGCCTCACCATTTTCATCTATCCAGGATTCTCCTCCTTCTTTGGCATAAATAACCCTCGGAGTGACCACCTCGAATTCCACAGGGACAACAGCTTCCGAGCCATGAGATAATTTGAAAGGTGTCTCCCCGGTAGCTGAGGACGGAGTAGTACGAAGGGTCCACAGGATGGAAGGAAGTTGGTCCGCCCAATTCCCTTTCTGGTTCAAGACTCTTTTCATCAAAAGCTGCCGAATTTGCCTGTTTGCCGCCTCCACTTGACCATTGGTCCTTGGATGGTGTACTGAGGCAAACCGAAGATCAATTCCTATCTGATCACAGAAGCTTATCATCTCCGGATTGTTGAATTGTGGGCCATTATCGGTGACGATTGCCAACGGAATTCCATGTCGGCAGATAATTTCTCCCCAGACGAAGTTTCTGACAATTTGGGTGGTAGTTCTTGCTAATGCTTTTGCTTCAATCCACTTACTGAAATAATCGATCATTACCAGGATAAAGCGACGTTGTCCGCTGGCCATTGGGAAAGGCCCCATAAGATCCATTCCCCATACTGCAAAAGGCCATGGCGCAGTTATTGACCTGAGTGACTGAGCAGGCAAATGTTGAAGAGGAGCGAACTTTTGGCACTGGACACATCGCTTGGCGAATGCTTCAGCATCCTTTCTTATGGTTGGCCAGAAGTATCCTTGCTGCAGGATCCTTTTTTCTAAGGTTTTCGCCCCTGAATGGCTACCACACTCCCCAGAATGGACTTCCTGAAGTATGACCGGATCTCCTCTTCTGAAACGCACCGTGCCGAGGGAGAAATCAAAGTTTTTCGGTACAAGACTCCTGCTATCAAGTAGTAGTAAGCCGCCTTTCTTCTAAACCTATTTTTGTCCTTGATTGATGGATGATATTCTCCTTTTGTCAGAAACAATTCGTAGGGGTCTTTCCAGGAAGGATGCTGATCGATCTGCATGAGCTCTTCTTCCTCTGTCTCCTCTGTTGCCGGATGAAAAAGTTCTGAGGTTACTCCCCCTGATGGAAGACCAAATTTTGACAGCTCGTCTGCCTCTTCATTCTGCGTTCTCGGAATGTGCTCGATGATGAAGGATTTGAATCTCCCGATTTCTTTCTTAGCTAGGAATAGGTATTTTCTCAACATCGGTTCTCTTGTCTCGTAGTTCCCCAGAACCTGCGAGGCCATTACAAGAGAATCAGTTTTCATATGAACATGTTCTATCCCAAGCTCCTTTGCGAGTCTCAGGCCGGCCAAGAGTGCTTCGTATTCGGCCTGGTTATTTGTAACTGAAAAGAAGAATCTAATAGCCTGTTCCAGCCTGATGCCGTTTGGACTGATCAAAACCACTCCGGCTCCCACGGAGTTCCTGCCAGAAGCCCCATCCACATAAATGATCCAAGCCAAAGGAGATTGCACTACCTGCTCTGGATTAGACTCCATCGTGTCTACCAAGAAATCTGCCAATACTTGTGCCTTTATTGCCGTTCTGGGAGTGTACAGTATTTCGAACTCGCTTAGCTCGATTGCCCATTTGGCCAACCTTCCTGAATGTTCCGGCTTCTCCAAGATATTCCTCAGTGGATGATCTGAAACCACCTGAATAGGATGAGCTTGAAAATAGGGGCGGAGCCTTCGTGATGACATGACTAAAGCCAAGGCTAGTTTCTCCAGGATTGAATATCTAGTTTCCGCATCTTTAAGGATATGGCTGACATAATATATCGGAAACTGCTTCTTTTTCTCTTCCCGAACCAGGACAGAGCTTATCGCATCAGGGCTCACCCCCAAGTACAAGAATAGTGTTTCTCCTTCGCGAGGGCTTTGAAGAAGGGGGGTTGAAGTTAATTGCTTTTTCAATTGTTCGAAAGCATTATTGCATTCCTCGTTCCATTCAAACTTAGATCCTCCCCTAAGTGTTTTGAAGAACGGAGAGCTTCTATCTCCCGATTTGGAAATGAATCGGCTCAATCCTGCCAACCTTCCACCAAGTTGCTGTACCTCTTTCGGATTACGAGGAGGGGTCATGTCTAGGATGGCCTTTACTTTATCTGGGTTCGGTGCGAGACCATTAGGAGTGAGAAGATGTCCAAGAAATTTCCCCTTGTTCGCCCCGAACACGCATTTCGAGGGGTTTAATTTTAATTTGAACCTCCGTAGAGTAGCGAACGTCTCTACGAGGTCTTCCAGATGGATTAAAAAAGTTTTACTTTTTAGAAGGAGATCATCAACATATACTTCCAGATTTCTCCCTTTTTGTTTTTCAAAAACTGTGTCCATCATCCTTTGATATGTTGCCCCCGCATTTTTGAGGCCGAAAGGCATGACGAGATAACAATAACATCCATCATTGGTAATGAAGGATGTATGCGGGATATCAGGCTTATGCATCTTAATCTGGTGATAACCAGAAAATGCATCTAAGAAACTCATAAAACTATATCCCACCGCGGAATCTACCAAAACATCTATCCGAGGCAAGGGATAAAAATCCTTGGGGCATGCTTTATTGAGTTTAGTGAAATCAACACACATACGCCATTTCCCCCCAGACTTTTTCACCATCACTACATTCGACATCCAGGTGGGGTACTGGATTTCAGAAATGAAATTGGCCTTAAGAAGCTTTGCAACTTCTTCTTTGATAGGCACCGCCAGCTTAGTTGCTACCTCCCTCTTCTTCTGTTGGATTGGCTTGAACTCCGGAGAAACGTTGAGGTGATGGCACGCGACATCTGGATCTATTCCAGGCATGTCTTCCGCCGACCAAGCGAAGATGTCCAAGTTATTCAGCAGGCAGGAGGTTAACTGGAGCTTTTCCTCTTCCGATAGCTCGGCGTTGATGATCAGCTTCTTCCCTTCCCCTTCAACAATGGGGATCTCTTGGGTCTCCTGGGCAGGTTCCAGGTAAGTCCCTTTCCATTCCGCGCTCTCCTCAGCTTCTTCAGGGAGTTCGGACACCTCTTGGATGTCATTCTGGGCCTTGTGAAGTGGTGCCTCGGTGATCACATTAACTGTCTTCACATAACATTCGCGTGCCACCTTTGGATCGCTCCGGATCCGATATTGACGCCCCTCAGCAGCGAATTTCAAGGCCAAATGGAAAGTAGATACTACCGCTCTGTAAGCATTCAGGATTGGCCTTCCGAAAATTGCGCAGTAACTACTTGGGGCTTCCACCACTACGAAGTTTACCAACTTCGTTATGCCCCCCAGCGATACCAGAAGCTTCACGCACCCCTCCACTTCCTTCTTTTCTCCTGAGAAGCCATAGAGGGGGCCTTCCGTGGAGAGTAAGGCCTTTCCAGTCTTGAGGGCCTCAAACGTTTGGCGAAAGATGAGATTAACCGAGCTGCCGGTATCGATCAAAATTTTGTGCACTGCGTAATTCTCAATAACCGCCTTTATCACCACCGCGTCATCGAACGGATTTGCATTTGGGGAGAGATCTTCCTGGCCAAACGTAACAACCGTCCTTTCCGGGGCAGAAGTGGAGGCAACTGCCACTTCTTGCTTTGTAACTCTCCCGATGCTAGATTTTCGGGAGGATTCTATCCCTGCCCCACCATGGATGCAATAGATGTTGCCGAGAGAGCCAACATAATTCACCTCTATGCATTCGGCTGCGGGATGTATATCCCCATAACCACCGGCCTCCTCTACATCAGCACACTCCCATGTTACTTCGACTGCCTCCTTCTTCTTCTCAGCTCGCGGTTCAACCGGAGTTTCTTGCCGAATCAACCCCCGAAGCTTTCCCTCTTTCAGGAGTTTTTCTATCAACCACCGGAGGGCCCGGCAATCTTCAGTCTGATGCCCCTCTTCTTTATGATATTCACAATAAAGGTTTGGGTTCCGATTGCGAACTTCTGATTTCAAAGGAGGGGGCCTTTTAAAGTCAGGCCTCTTCTGAAGAATCTGCACGACCTCATTCATGGTGACGTTGAGTGAGGTGAATGAATCTTGTGATTCATCATATCGGATGGATGGGATAGGTGGAGATGGTTGTGCGATGTATTGTGGCAGATATACGGGCATGATTTGCGGAACTCCCATGGGTTGAGTGGGTGCGATGGCCAACGGCGGTTTCTGATCTTGAAACCGTTGATGGCCAATGAATGGTTGCTTGGGCTTAAGATTCCTTCCCCTTTGAGCCCGAGGCTCGAAATCAGGCCGAGACGAGTGATTATAACGTTGCTGATGGGTTGATGCAGAATTGAACTGATCGTTGTCGCTGAGCAACTTGGCAACGTAACCCGGATTAGTCTTTTCCCCCCTGATAAATTTGTTTGCCAGACTAATCATTTCTTGATATGTCTTTGGTTCCCTGATTTGGGCTTCAAACTTCAGCGGCCCCTCCCTAAGGCCATGCATTAGTGCGACCCTATATAACTCCGGATCGACGTTTTGTACCTCCATTATTTCCCTTTGGAAACGATCGACGAAACGGGCCCACGTTTCGTTTTCTTGCTGTCGTATCTCGAATAGGGCTGCCGGACCATTCTTCCTCTTTTTAGAGGTAGAGAATCGAAGCAGAAATTCTCTATGCAACTCCGCAAAGCATCTGATAGATCGAGGATGCAATCCATAGAACCATTCTCTGGCCTACCCATCAAAGGATGTCACCAGGAGCTTGCACTTTGTTGCATCAGTGATGGTCCTCAGAGCAACAGCCGATTCAAATGCCTGGAGGTGTATTGCTGGATCGGACTCCCCACTATATGCTGACATACGTGGTTCTCGAAAGTTGTTTGGGGCCGGCTCTCCTCGGATTTCGTCGGTGAAGGGAGAACTCTCCTCGGCATCCTCGTACAGAGGGAAAGCAGAGTTATAAGGGATCTCGGCTGCGGTCATTGGCGGACAGGCCGCATGATAGGAGCGGGCAGGTGCTCCAGCCGGATATGATTGGAAGACGGCGACCTCAGGCGGATAGGGAAAATGAGCGGCCTGAGAGGTCGCCCCTTGAAAGTCAAGGACCCGAGCTGGCATACATCGTGCGGCCTCTTGGTAGAAATTCGGCCGGTCCGCGGGACCTTCCTGTGGTGGTCGGGAATGAGCGACTTGCGCGAACGGGTATGGAGGTGGAGGAGGTAAAACAGGAGTGACCGCCTGGTGAGCCGCGGCCTGCTGAGGGGCTAACCGCTCGGTTAGTAGTGTTAGGGCCTGAGTGATCGCGTCCAGACGCTGATCGGTCGCCTGCCGAGCCTGGTCGGCCTCTCTCTTTGTCTGCTCTAGAGCTTCCCACAAAGAGTCTTCACTGTGGTCGGATCGGTCTCTTGGAGGGAGCTGGCGGTCTGACATTCTGAACCAAGGATTTCGCTGACAGTCTGCGATCTGAAGGTCGCGTGTTTCTGTTCGATTCAAAAGTGCGCTTACGAAGAAAATTGAAGGCTGCGGACTATCAGTTACTATTTAGTTAGAGAATTCAGACCGCTAGCAGCGGTCGAGGCCAGACTTCGCCCGTCGCGGCAAAAGCCACTCCTGCGACGGGCTTTCCTTTGATTGAAAAGAAGCGGTTACAAATGTGAAAGAACAGAAGCCGGCCGGTCGAACAGTTCGCGAGACCTGAAACTCGAGACCGGAGCTCAGACAAGCGAGCTCTTGGATTCGAGTGTGCGTGTCTTGTGAACAGTGCCGCCCCCTATTTATAGGCTTGGGGGCCTGCCCGATTGGGCAGGGATAAAATAACCTCCTGCCCGGGTACAGGAGAAACGGGCAGGCGGTGACGGGATACACAAAGAAGAAAAAGAAAAGAGGCCGCGCGATCTGACGGCCTGCCTTCCCGACCTGTCTTGCTTGCGGCTGGGGACACCGGGACCAAGTCAATAATGCAGACCGCGCGGTTTGGAGATTGAGGCCGCGGTCTGCCTTCTGGTCATGACTTAGCCGATCTTCAAGAGGTAACTTGGATAGCCTTCGATCTGGAGCCCCGGCCTGTTCTTCGGGGCTGGAACTTCGAGTTTCTATGGGACAACCCGCGCGGCCTTCTGGCTGAGACCGCGGATGAACTTCTTGCCTTGGCTCTTTGACGATCTTATCCCTTTGGGGGCGATCCGGAAATGACACCAGGCCGCCCGGCCTGGCCCTTCCTGAACTGAGAACCGCCGATTCCAGGACCCAGCGGCTTAGCCCAGGAGTCCGAGCGGTCTGATAATGGTTCAAACCGAGAAGCGGTTTTCCGGGCAAACACATTCAAGGTCGTTTAGAGGTCGATGTATAGTGGGTTGTAGTGGTAATGCAAGATTTAGCTCCAAATGACACATAAATTTCAAAATGAAAGAATTTTAGATGCAGTTTGTAGTGAAAGTGAGATATTTAGCTCCAAATAACATTCAAACTTTAAACAGCAATAACTTTTGATCCGGTTGCCTGATTTTACCCCATACAACACAATTTAGGAATGATATCAGAGCCCTACCTTCATTGAAGCACAAGTTTTACCCATTACAGTTCATTTAGTTGTCTATATTGAGCGGGTTGCACTGTCAATGCAAAATGTAGCTCCAAATGACACCTAAACTTCAAACAGCCATAACTTTTGATCAGGTTGTGTGATTTTTGCCCACAACACCTCTTCGAAATGAGCTCTGAGCCCTACATTCAATGGAGAGCAAGTTGTACCCAATGTAGTTCATTTAGTGGTCGATATACATTGAGTTGAAGTGGAAATGTGGGATTTAGCTCCAACTGACACCTAAACTTCAAACAGCTATAACTTTAGATCCGGATGTCCGGATTTTGCACAAAACACCTTTTCGGAAAGAGCTCAGAGCCATACATCCTAAGGAGAATAGGATTTACTCGATCAAGTTCATTTAGTGGTCGACGTATAGTGGATTGCAGTAGAAATGAGGGAGTTTGCTCGAATTGGCACCTAAACTTCAACATCCATAACTTTTGATCCGGTTGTTTGATTTTTGCCCACAATGCCTTTTCAGAATGAGATCGGAGCCCTGCATCCATTGGACAATAAAATTTACCCATTCCAGTTCGTATGCGATTGATCTACAGTTGGTTGTAGAGAAACATGAGAGATTTAGCTCCAAATGACACTCAAACATTAAACCGCAACAACTTTTGATCTGGTTGCAAGATTTGACCACACAACACCTTTTCAAAATGAGCTCGAAGCACTACATTCATTGGAGCACAAGTTTTACCCATTCCAGATCATTTAGTTGTCAATATTTAGAGCGTTGCAGCGGTAATGCGAAATTTCGCTCCAAATGACACCTAAACTTCTAACATGCATAACTTTTGATTTGCATGTTTGATTTTTGCCCACATCACCTTTTCGGAATATGCTCGGAGGCATACATCCAATGGAGCACAATTATAAACCCTTCCAGCTCATTTTACTGGTCAATATACAGGTGGTTGCAATAGTGACGAGGGCTCCTCTTGACACATAAACTGTAACAGCCATAACTTTTGATCTGGTTAACCGATTTTTGCGCACAACACCTTTTTGGAAAGAGCTCAGAGCCCTGCATCCAATAGAGAGCATATTTTACCCATCCAGTTTGATTAGTGGTCAATATACGCGGGTTTGTAATAATGTATTTAGCTCGAAAGGAGACCTAAGCTTTAAAGATCCATAACTTTTTTTATCCGGTTGTCCGATTTTCGCCCACAATACCTTTTCGTAATGAGATCGGAGCCCAAAATCCAATGGAGAACGAATTTAACTCATTCAAGGTCGTTTAGAGGATGATATACAGTGGGTTGTAGTGGTAATGCGAGATTTAGCTCCAAATGACACATAAATTTCAAAATGAAAGAATTTTAGATGAGGTTTGTAGTGAAAGTGAGAGATTTAGCTCCAAATGACACTCAAACTTTAAACAGCAATAACTATTGATCCGGTTGCCTGATTTTACCCCATACAACACAATTTAGGTATGATATCGGAGCCCTACATTCATTGAAGCATAATTTTTACCCATTACTGTTCATTTAGTTGTCTATATTGAGCGGGTTGCACTGTCAATGAAAAATGTAGCTCCAAATGACACCTAAACTTCAAACAGCCATAACTTTTGTTCATGTTGTGTGAGTTTTGCCCACAACACCTCTTCGAAATGAGCTCTGAGCCCTACATTCAATGGAGAGCAAGTTGTACCCAATGTAGTTCATTTAGTGGTCGATATACATTGAGTTGAAGTGGTAATATGGGATTTAGCTCCAACTGACACCTAAACTTCAAACAGCTATAACTTTAGATCCGGATGTCCGGATTTTGCACAAAACACCTTTTCGGAAAGAGCTCAGAGCCATACATACTAAGGAGAATAGGATTTACTCGATCAAGTTCATTTAGTGGTCGACGTATAGTGGATTGTATTAGAAATGAGGGAGTTTGCTCCAATTGGCACCTAAACTTCAAACATCCATAACTTTTGATCCGGTTGTCTGATTTTTGCCCACAATGCCTTTTCAAACTGAGATCGGAGCCCTGCATCCAATGGAGAGCAAATTTTACCCATCCAGTTTGTTTAGTGGTCAATATACAGCGGGTTTGTAATAATGTATTTAGCTCGAAAGGAGACCTAAGCTTTAAAGATCCATAACTTTTTATCCGGTTGTCCGATTTTCGCCCACAATACCTTTTCGTAATGAGATCGGAACAAAAAATCCAATGGAGAACGAATTTAGCCCATTCAGGGTCATTTAGAGGTCGATATACAGTGGATTGTAGTGGTAATTTGAGATTTAGCTCTAAATGACACATAAATTTCAAAATGAAAGAATTTTAGATGCGGTTTGTTCTGAAAGTGAGAGATTTAGCTCCAAATGACACTAAAACTTTAAACAGCAATAACGTTTGATCCGGTTGCCTGATTTTACCCCATACAACACCATTTATGAATGATATCGGAGCCCTACATTCATTGAAGCACAAGTTTTACCCATTATAGTTCATTTAGTTGTCTATATTGAGCGGGTTGCACTGTCAATGCAAAATGTAGCTCCAAATGACACATAAACTTCAAACAGCCATAACTTTTGATCAGGTTGTGTGAGTTTTGCCCACAAAACCTCTTCGGAATGAGCTCTGAGCCCTACATTCAATGGAGAGCAAGTTTTACCCAATGTAGTTCATTTAGTGGTCGATATACATTGAGTTGAAGTGGTAATGTGGGATTTAGCTCCAACTGACACCTAAACTGCAAACATCTATAACTTTAGATCCGGATGTCCGGATTTTGCACAAAACACCTTTTTCGGAAAGAGCTCAGAGCCATACATACTAAGGAGAATAGGATTTACTCGATCAAGTTCATTTAGTGGTCGACGTATAGTGGATTGCAGTAGAAATTAGGGAGTTTGCTCCAATTGGCACCTAAACTTCAAACATCCATAACTTTTGATCCGGTTGTTTGATTTTTGCTCACAATGCCTTTTCAGAATGAGATCGGAGCCCCGCATCCATTGGACAACAAGTTTTACCCATTCCAGTTCGTTTGCGATTGATCTACAGTGGGTTGTAGGGAAACATGAGAGATTTTGCTTTAAATGACACTCAAACATTAAACCGCAACAACCTTTGATCCGGTTGCCTGATTTGACCACACAACACCTTTTCGAAATGAGATCGTAGCACTACATTCATTCGAGCACAAGCTTTACTCATTCCAGTTCATTTAGTTATCAATATTTAGAGCGTTGCAGCGGTAATGCGAAATTTCGCTCCAAATGACACCTAAACTTCTAACAGGCATAACTTTTGATTTGTATGTTTGATTTTTGCCCACATCACCTTTTCGGAATATGCTCGGAGGCATACATCCAATGGAGCACAATTATAAACCCTTCCAGCTCATTTTAGTGGTCAATATACAGGGGGTTGCAATGGTGACGAGGGCTCCTCTTGACACATAAACTGTAACAGCCATAACTTTTGATCTGGTTGTCCGATTTTTGCGCACAACACCTTTTTGGAAAGAGCTCGGAGCCCTGCATCCAATGGAGAGCAAATTTTACCCATCCAGTTTGTTTAGTGGTCAATATACAGCGGGTTTGTAATAATGTATTTAGCTCGAAAGGCGACCTAAGCTTTAAAGATCCATAACTTTTTATCCGGTTGTCCGATTTTTCGCCCAAAATACCTTTTCGTAATGAGATCGGAGCCCAAAATCCAATGGAGAATGAATTTAACCCATTCAAGGTCGTTTAGAGGTCGATATATAGTGGGTTGTAGTGGTAATGCAAGATTTAGCTCTAAATAACACATAAATTTCAAAATTAAAGAATTTTAGAAGCGGTTTGTAGTGAAAGTGAGAGATGTAGCTCCAAATGACATTCAAACTTTAAACAGCAATAACTTTTGATCCGGTTGCCTGATTTTACCCCATACAACACAATTTAGGAATGATATCAGAGCCCTACATTCATTGAAGCACAAGTTTTACCCATTACAGTTCATTTAGTTGTCTATATTGAGCGGGTTGCACTGTCAATGCAAAATGTAGCTCCAAATGACACCTAAACTTCAAACAACCATAACTTTTGATCAGGTTGTGTGATTTTTGCCCACAACACCTCTTCGAAATGAGCTCTGAGCCCTACATTCAATGGAGAGCAAGTTGTACCCAATGTAGTTCATTTAGTGGTCGATATACATTGAGTTGAAGTGGTAATGTGGGATTTAGCTCCAACTGACACCTAAACTTCAAACAGCTATAACTTTAGATCCGGATGTCCGGATTTTACACAAAACACCTTTTCGGAAAGAGCTCAGAGCCATACATCCTAAGGAGAATAGGATTTACACGATCAAGTTCATTTAGTGGTCGACGTATAGTGGATTGTAGTAGAAATGAGGGAGTTTGCTCCAATTGGCACCTAAACTTCAAACATCCATAACTTTTGATCCGGTTGTCTGATTTTTGCCCACAATGCCTTTTCAGACTGAGATCGGAGCCCTGCATCCAATGGAGAGCAAATTTTACCCATCCAGTTTGTTTAGTGGTCAATATACAACGGGTTTGTAATACTGTATTTAGCTCGAAAGGAGACCTAAGCTTTAAAGATCCATAACTTTTTATCCGGTTGTCCGATTTTCGCCCACAATACCTTTTCGTAATGAGACCGGAACCCAAAATCCAATGGAGAACAAATTTAGCCCATTCAGGGTCATTTAGAGGTCGATATACAGTGGATTGTAGTGGTAATGCGAGATTTAGCTCTAAATGACACATAAATTTCAAAATGAAAGAATTTTAGATGCGGTTTGTTGTGAAAGTGAGAGATTTAGCTCCAAATGACACTCAAACTTTAAACAGCAATAACGTTTGATCCGGTTGCCTGATTTTACCCCATACAACACCATTTATGAATGATATCGGAGCCCTACATTCATTGAAGCACAAGTTTTACCCATTAAAGTTCATTTAGTTGTCTATATTGAGCGGGTTGCACTGTCAATGCAAAATGTAGCTCCAAATGACACCTAAACTTCAAACAGCCATAACTTTTGATCAGTTGTGTGAGTATTGCCCACAACACCTCTTCAGAATGAGCTCTGAGCCCTACATTCAATGGAGAGCAAGTTTTACCCAATGTAGTTCATTTAGTGGTCGATATACATTGAGTTGAAGTGGTAATGTGGGATTTAGCTCCAACTGACACCTAAACTGCAAACATCTATAACTTTATATCCGGATGTCCGGATTTTGCACAAAACACCTTTTTCGGAAAGAGCTCAGAGCCATACATCCTAAGGAGAATAGGATTTACTCGATCAAGTTCATTTAGTGGTCGACGTATAGTGGATTGCAGTAGAAATTAGGGAGTTTGCTCCAATTGGCACCTAAACTTCAAACATCCATAACTTTTGATCCGGTTGTCTGATTTTTGCTCACAATGCCTTTTCAGAATGAGATCGGAGCCCTGCATCCATTAAACAACAAGTTTTACCCATTCCAGTTCGTTTGCGATTGATCTACAGTGGGTTGTAGGGAAACATGAGAGATTTTGCTTTAAATGACACTCAAACATTAAACCGCAACAACCTTTGATCTGGTTGCCTGATTTGACCACACAACACCTTTTCGAAATAAGCTCGTAGCACTACATTCATTAGAGCACAAGTTTTACCCATTCCAGTTCATTTAGTTATCAATATTTAGAGCGGTGCAGCGGTAATGCGAAATTTCACTCCAAATGACACCTAAACTTCTAACAGGCATAACTTTTGATTTGTATGTTTGATTTTTGCCCACATCACCTTTTCGGAATATGCTCGGAGGCATACATCCAATGGAGCACAATTATAAACCCTTCCAGCTCATTTTAGTGGTCAATATACAGGGGGTTGCAATGGTGACGAGGGCTCCTCTTGACACAAAAACTGTAACAGCCATAACTTTTGATCTGGTTGTCCGATTTTTGCGCACAACACATTTTTGGAAAGAGCTCGGAGCCCTGCATCCAATGAAGAGCAAATTTTACCTGTTGAGTCCGAAATCGCACCCCCGAAGGAAACCGGAGGCTGCGGGTTGCCGGTTACTTTTTGGGTGGAAGGATGGATCCGCTAGCAGCGGTCAAGGCCAGACTTCGCCCGCCGCGACAAATGCCACTCCTGCGACGGGCTTTCCTTTGATTAAAAAGAAGTGATTACAGCGGGTTACAAGTACGAGAAAGGAGAAGCCGGCCGGTCAGACAGTTTGCAAGACAAGAAACTCGAGTCCGCAGCTCAAACAAGCGAGCTCCTAGATTCGAGTGTGCGTGCGTTGGGAACAGTGCTTCCCCCTATTTATAGGCTTGGGGGCCTGCCCGAACGGGCAGGGATAAAATAACCGCCTGCCCGGGTATAGGAGAAACCAGCAGGCGGTGACGGGATACACAAGGAAGGAAAGAAAGAAAGAAGCCGCGCGGCTTGGCGACTTGCCCTCTCGACCTGTCTGACCAGAAGCTGAAGATGATGCGGCCAAGGCGATGATGCTATCCGAGCGGTCTCTGTCTTGAGACTGCGGCTTGTTCTTTGACCTCGAACCTTGGCTTATCTCCATGGCGCAAACCGCACGATCTCCGACTTGAGACCGCGACTTGCCCTGTTGGACTTGGGATTGGATTATCTTTAGTACTTGGAGGCGGTCTGAATTATGTCAGACCGCCCGGCCTGTGCTAGCCGGAGCTGATGGAACCTGTACAGCCTGAGTCGGGCGACTCGGATCCGCCGACCGCATGGTCTGCGAGTAAACCTATTGAAAGCGGTTTTCCGGGTAAAATTGATCAAGTAAATCCTGCTAAATCAGGTTCCATCTTTTTGGAGAGCAATGGTGACGAGGGCTCCATCTTTTTGGATTTACTCGATCAAGTTCATTTAGTGGTCGACGTATAGTGGATTGTAGTAGAAATAAGGGAGTTTGCTCCAATTGGCACCTAAACTTCAAACATCCATAACTTTTGATCCGGTTGTCTGATTTTTGCCCACAATGCCTTTTCCGAAAGAGATCGGAGCCCTGCATCCATTGAACAACAAGTTTTACCAATTCCAGTTCGTTTGCTGTTGATCTACAGTGGGTTGTAGAGAAACATGAGAGATTTAGCTCCAAATGACACTAAAACATTAAACCGCAACAACTTTTGATGTGGTTGCCTGATTTGACTACACAACACCTTTTCGAAATGAGCTCATAGCACTACATTCATTGGAGCACAAGTTTTACCCATTCCAGTTCATTTAGTTATCAATATTTAGAGCGTTGCAGCGGTAATGCGAAATTTCGCTCCAAATAACACCTAAACTTCTAACAGGCATAACTTTTGATTTGTATGTTTGATTTTTGCCCACATCACCTTTTCGGAATATGCTCGGAGGCATACATCCAATGGGGCACAATTATAAACCCTTCTAGCTCATTTTAGTGGTCAATATACAGGGGGTTGCAATGGTGACGAGGGCTCCTCTTGACACATAAACTGTAACAGCCATAACTTTTGATCTGGTTGTCCGATTTTTGCGCACAACACCTTTTTGGAAAGAGCTCGGAGCCCTGCATCCAATGGAGAGCAAATTTTACCCATCCAGTTTGTTTAGTGGTCAATATACAGCGGGTTGTAATAATGTATTTAGCTCGAAAGGAGACCTAAGCTTTAAAGATCCATATATTTTTATCCGGTTGTCCGATTTTCGCCCACAATACCTTTTCGTAATGAGATCAGAGCCCAAAATCCAATGGAGAACGAATTTAACTCATTCAAGGTCGTTTAGAGTGTTGAGTCCGAGATCGCACCTCCGAGGGAAACCGGAGGCTGCGGGTTGCCGGTTACTTTTTGTGTAGAAGAATGAGACCGCTAGCAGCGGTCAAGGCCAGACTTCGCCCTCCGCGGCAAATGCCACTCCTGCGACGGGCTTTCCTTTGATTAGAAAAAAGTGGTTACAGCGGGCTGCAAGTGCAGAAAAAGAGAAGCCGGCCGGTCAGACATTCCGCAAGACGTGAAACTCGAGACCGCAGCCCAAACAAGCGAGCTCCTGGATTCGAGAGTGCGTGTCTTGTGAACAGTGCCGCCCCCTATTTATAGGATTGGGGGCCTGCCCGAATGGGCAGGGATAAAATAACCGCCTGCCCGGGTACAGGAGAAACGGGCAGGCGGTGACGAGATGCACAAAGAAGAAAAAAGAAAGAAGCCGCGCGGCTTGGCGGCTTGCTCTTCCGACCTGTCTGACTTGAGGCTGGAGATACCGGGACCAAGTCAATGATTCAGACCAGGCGGTCTCTGGCTTGAGACCGCGGTCTGTCTTCTAGACATGGCTTGGCTGATCTTCAGAAGGTAACCCGGGTAGTCTCTGATCTGAAACTGCGGCTTGTCCTTCCGGGTTTGAATCTTGAATCTCTTATGGCAGTACCCGCGCGGCCTCCTTCCTGAGACCGCGGATAGCCCTCTTGCTTTGGCCCTTGACGATCTTCACTCTTGGGAGCGGTCCGAAACTGACATCAGACCACCCGGCATGGTTTACCTTGAGCTGAGAGCTACCGATCCTGGAACCCAGCGGCCTGACCCAGCGGTTCGCCCGGTCCGAGAGTGATCCAACCCGAGAAGCGGTTTTCCGGGTAAACATAATCCCCGCATATTTTCAAATCTCAAGAGGATTTCGAAAATATAAACTTTAGCCGGGGACCGCTCCGACTTTCCCTGAATTCTATAAGAGAGCCAGAGAACTCATTCTGCAGAGTTTTTTCTGAAATCACGGGATATTGCTTGCCAGCTGCGGTCGGAACTTTTAAGACCGGTAATTCTTCGATCATGGATTTCCTAGACGCCGTGTTAGACCGCGTGGATCCCGCCGGAGATCAGAAAAAGGTGGAAGATAAAAGGCGCGAATCGACTGAGAGGTCACAGAAGGAAAAAGAACAGCAGGACAGGAAAGACCGGAAAAAGAGGAAGCGGGCTGAGAAAGCCGCGGCGGATAATTCCAAGTCCGTAGTAGGCTCAACAATTCCCAAGACTCCTACGGAGCCCGCAGCGGACAGTTCGGGACCTCCCCCCAGCGATCTTGGCCAACCGGCTGCTAGCCCGCTGAACAAAGGGGAGGCCGCCCCTTCTGGTAAAGTTGACTCCAATAGCCCTTCGAAGAAGGTCGGCGAGGCCGACTCGTTTGACATGGAAATCACCCCATCCGGGAATCCCCATTTGCTAGTCAAAGACTTGGGGGAGGAGGCGGTTAATTCTCCAAGGCCGGGCAAACTGAGTGCCCCTTTGTCCGTGGATGACTACCCCAGTCCCCCCAAAGAGGTTAGCCCAGCTCCGGGTAAGAAAGAGAGGAAAAGGAAGAAGACCGAGTCAGTGACCGAGCGAATAACCAAGAGGGTCAAGAAACTAGCCTCCAAGGAAAGGGCGGCCTTTAAGAAACCGGCCGAATCCCTCCTCCAGACCAATTCGCGGTTAAAAGAAGAGCTTGGCCTAGCGACTCCTCCACCCGCTAAGGTAAATGACTCGCCTGCTACCCCTGATGCGAAACCGGGCGACCTGCCTCCGGACTCGGCGAGTAGCTTATCACTTAATGGGATCTTTCAGGATATGGATGAGCTGATGGGGTGAGATAAACTTCTTGACAGCCCGATGTCTTCAAAGCGAACTGTTTCCACTACAGATAACACAACCCATCTTGAGGAGACCGCTCGGACGGAGGTCGAAGAGCGAGAAGCTGCTGCCCGAACCGCCCTGGAGGTCGAAAAAAGAGCGAGGGAACTCGGAGAAGTATTGAAAGTGCAGGCGGAGGTTCCCTCGGTGATGACCGGTGAGGAGATAATGATGGCAAAGATGGAAGGAGCGGAGCGGGTTTTGGACAAGCCGCTGCGGCCGGATCCTTTCGCACCAGGTAAGCGTCCCACGGATTATAAAGCTGTCCGCTTCTTCATCCCGCGGCCTCGCCGTAATAAATTACTGAACCCGCCGCCGAGCTTCTTTCCCTTAGCGGCCTGGTCCCCTTCCGCTAGGCAGAAAACGGAGAGGCTCTGGCGTGAGCAACATCGGAAGATGGACCCGGAACGGTCTAAGCGGCCTGTGCGCCCAGGCATTGATCTTATATTTATGTTCATTTTGTATGTTTATGGCGTTGTATGCTCTTGCTCCTTATAACCCGAGCGGCCACTTGCAGATAGCGAGGAGCAGATCGTGAAGCCGGGCGACCTTGAGGCCAGCCTGCCTCCATTAGTCCCCCCGATATTAATCTGTGCGACGACTTCGCAAGAAGGGCCGCAACTGTTCGAGCGTCTCGAGGAGGATCTGGTGAATCTGAGGGCCCGCTTGAAGGAGGTGGAAGACCGGGAGGCCGGTACTCGGATTGCTCTGGAGGCCGAGCGAATGGCGAGGGGGAAGGCTGAAGAGACGCTGAAGGCTCAGCTTGAAGCCACGCGAGCTACGGTGGAGGCCGAGAAGAGAGCCAGGGTGGCGCAAGTCGCCACTCTGACTGCTCAGCTCGAGAAGGAGAAGAAAACATCGGCTAAGTTTGAGGAAGACTCGAAACACTACCAGGATAAATTCCTGCCGTTAACCAGGGAAGTCGCTGCGGGCCGGTGAAGTATGAATGATGGGATGCAGGTTGATAGCCGCCCGACTGTTGGGGCGGGCTCAAATCCTCCCCCGGTTCGGGCGGCTGATCCTATGATTGATGAGGCCACCGCAACCCCCCGCATGATTGCCGCTACCCGGGTTGAAAGGGATGCCAGGCGGCTTCATAGCACAATCAACCATCTCCATTATCATACCAGCCAGATTTATTCCCTTCTGAACACTACCAGCGACCAGGTCGCGCGACTTCACAGAGAAGATGTCTCCCCCGAGCACCGTCAGCCGTGACCGGCTTTTGAGAACAATTTATATTATAAATGCGGCTTGTTGATTCGGCCTTTATTTGAACAATGCTTCTTTTTATTTTATCTTTTATTTGAATAACCCGTGCGGGTTCTTGTTTTAGCCGCTGTGTCTGTGTTCTGTTTCTTTTGTGCCTTATCCGAACTGATTTCAGGTCGCACGATCTGTGATGTGTGCTTGCTTCTATTTCCTTTGCTTCTTTTGTTTTTCTGGTGAATTTAGAAATGTATAGCCGCGGCATAATTGACCGCACGGTTAGAAATGTATAGCCGCGATATAATTTTACTATTCGCAGATCGTAAAAAATATATAAGTAGGGACTCTTCGAAGTCATTTTTACGGTTTCCAGATGGCGCGATCTAAGAACATGACGCAGCGGCCTGTTAAGGTTAAAGCCGTTCGAGCGGATGCGGCCTTAGCCTTTCATTCGGCGGACCACCCAGAGTGCCGACTCACCCAGAGCGAAATGGATGAATTCATTGCAAAACACATGGCAGGGAGTAACCTGCTCGCGCGGCTCCCTTTGCGCGACGAGCGGATTAACTCTTCCAATCCGCACCAAATAGCCGTCCCGGTCGACCACTTCGAATATGGCTTCAAATATCCGCTGCCACTTGAAGTCATAGCCATCTTCGACCATTACGGGGTTGTACCCGGCCAACTTCCACCGAACTCCATCGCCTCCATATACAGCTTCATATCCTACCTCCGGTTCGAGCGAACCAGTTTTTCTCTTGACCTTTTCAGGAAGTTCTTCTCGGTGCGGGTTGTCTTCGCCGTGGGGACTTTAACTTTCAGGGGGCATCTCTACTTTGGATGCCACGGACTGAAAATTGTCAACCTGGCGAACAAGGTCTCGGACTGGTCGGACTAGTTCGTGATGCTCGAAGGCAACTTCGGGCTGTTGCAAACCAACCCGCAAGTTCGGGGGGAAGAGGCCTTCCAGATCCCCCAGGTTGGACAGATCGAGAAGGACACCTTCAGGTTCCTTGAGAACGAGCGGTTGGACATCAATCATTACATCCCGCTGTTCTTAGAACTAGAGGATGTCCTCCCCGAGCACAGTGAGTTCTTCTAGACCGCTTGCATATGACCGCGCGGACTGCTTTGTTTAAACTTCTTATCTTACCTTGCAGCTGCCCGCATCGTCCCTGCGAACAAGCCGGTCACTCCGGCCGGCCCGGTTTTGACCCAGAGGGAGAAAAGGCAGCGGCGAAACAGATCGCCATCATCAGAGGAAGAGGGCCCGGCGTCCCCCGATGAATATGAGCTTCTTCATTCCTGCGGAAACCCGCCCGACCTGTAGGGCAACCATACTGTCCTCTGGCATAGGGATGGGAGCCGTATCCAGGTGTCCACTACACTTCCCCCATGGGGAAGTGACAAGATTAACCGCCATGCGCTAGCCGCCGGGGCCGCTATGTATGGCCGAAAGACTTTGAAGAAGCTGAAGAAGACCCCGGAAGAAGAGCTTCCCCGGCTAGCGGCGCAAGCCGGCGCATGGGGGTTCGCGGCCAATCACTTCATGGCCTTGTCGCACAGGCGGCTGCTTTTGTCCAGAAATTTCTGGAGAAGAAGTACGAGGAGCAGGTCGCGGAGAATGCACGGCTTCAAGAAGAGAATGCGCGGCTTCAAGAAGTCGTGGCGGTGAGTTTGACAAACGATGACGCGGCTTCTTTTATTCAGACCGAGCGACCTAACTTATTTTTCCTTTCTTGCAGAAACAATATGAGATGACCAACCCGGCCTTCCAAGACGAGGTTTTGCCTCATGTGGCCCAAGGGATCAACAAAGCTTTGGGCCTTATGGAAGACCGGGGCGGTCTGTGCGAAGGATTCGGGGGTACTACCTTCTCCGACCTCTTCCCTGCCCTGAAGGTTCAGCTCGATGAGATCAGCCGAAGGCAGAAGGGAAAAGCCAAGGTAGGCGAGGAGGCTGAAGCCGATGCGGGCAGGGAGATCGTACTCCATCAAGGAGGTGATAGAAGTGGTGAAGCCGCTGAGGAGGCCGACGCGGATGATGCTGCTGATGATGATGATGAGGAGGACAGCTTGTCCTCTGGAACAACTGGCTCTGCTAGCAAGACCGGGCGGTCCAGTGGTAGCGATTTATCGGACTATTCTTCCACGTCAAGTGAAGGTTATTCGCCCGACGTTGATGCGGACTCGATTTTTCCTGTCAAGAAGAAGAAGAAGAAGTCGGCAGGATAATGCCTTTGTTTTTAGCTTCATTTTTGTATAATCGCCGGTCTTTATTTGTTAGCCGGGCGGTTAACTTTTTGTCAAAATATTTAAAGAAATGAATAGAAATTTTACCTGTTTGATCGACTTACTTGTGGCTGATGTCTTGTTTCTTTTCTTTCTTTTCACCTTTTGCTTTTTATGATCTAGCCGTGCGGTTATCCTGATCTGAGCATAAGTGATGATTTGATGATCTTGGACGATCTATGTTCGAACCGTGCGATAACTCATTTAGGTCTCAGGACGTCTGATTTCTGATAATATGAACCATAACATATAGACTCATGCGACTATAATTTAGACCGGGCGACTTCTTATCATTCAGAGATATTTTATCCTTGCTGATGTAAATAACGAATCATAACTTTGCGCGGTTTGGATTCTATCCCGGCAAGTAATACGCTGCATCTTAGAGATAACTTTTTGCTTTAAGAAATAACTCAACTCGATCGATTGAAGAATAATCCGGGCGATCAGATATTTAGATCTTGAGATATCTGTTGAATCCAAAATGGCACCTCCACGATCTACTCGAGGGGATTGGGGGAAAAGGAGGCCGCGAGCAGCTGGTAACTTGGGTCGCGAGTGAAGAGGGGAGAAGAAGAGAGGGCCGCTAGCTTGCGGCGAGGCCAGACTTCGCCCGTCGCGGCAAAAGCCACTCCTGCGACGGGCTTTCCCTTTATTCAATAATCTGTCTTACAACTTGCCACTCTTAATACATGGAAATGAAATGAGTACAAGAGGACGACAGATAAGAAAAACAAGTCGCCCAGGCTGTTTTGTTGAGGCCGCTCGGCCTGTTTGTTGAGGTCGCCCGGGCTGCTTTGCTGAGGCCACCCGGCCTGTTTGGTGAGGTCGCACGGGCTGCTTTGCTGAGGCCGCCCGGCCTGGCCGCTGTTAGGTGCGGTCTGGCTGTTTCTAGCCGCTAGTTTTGCCTCTAACTTGCCTGTCCTTTGTTCATGGTCATTGGTTCTATTTATAGGCTCTGGATCGATGTCGTCACCTCCGGTGAGCCGGTGACCGGATCCCTACCCGCGCGGTCTAAACAATGGAGACCGCCACCATGGGCGGACTGAAGGAGGAGGCCGCCCGGCTTGGGAGGTCTGAAGTAGGAGGCCGCCTGGCTTGGGCGGTCTGAAGTAGGAGGCCGCCTGCCTTGGGCGGTCTGATGAAGGAGGCCGCCCGGCTCGGGCGGTCTGAATAATGAGGCCGCCTGCCTTGGGCGGTCTGAAGATGAAGGCCGCCCGCCTTTGGGCGGTCTGATGAAGGAGGCCGCCCGGCTCGGGCGGTCTGATGAAGGAGGCCGCCCGGTTTGGGCGGTCTGAAGAAGGAGGCCGCCCGCCTCGGGCGGTCTGATGAAGGAGGCCGCCCGGTTTGGGCGGTCTGATGAAGGAGGCCGCCCGGTTTGGGCGGTCTGAAGAAGGAGGCCGCCCGCCTCGGGCGGTTTGATGAAGGAGGCCGCCCGGTTTGGGCGGTCTGAATAATGAGGCCGCCCGCCTTGGGCGGTTTGAAGATGAAGGCCGCCCGCCTTTGGGCGGTCTGAAGGAGAAGGCCGCCCGCCTTTGGGCGGTCTGAAGGAGAAGGCCGCCCGCCTTTGGGCGGTCTGAAGGAGAAGGCCGCCCGCCTTTGGGCGGTCTGAAGGAGAAGGTCGCCCGCCTTTGGGCGGTCTGATGAAGGAGGCCGCCCGGCTCGGGCGGTCTGATGAAGGAGGCCGCCCGGTTTGGGCGGTCTGAAGAAGGAGGCCGCCCGCCTCGGGCGGTCTGATGAAGGAGGCCGCACGGCTCGGGCGGTCTGAATAATGAGGCCGCCCGCCTTGGGCGGTCTGAAGATGAAGGCCGCCCGCCTTTGGGCGGTCTGAAGGAGAAGGCCGCCCGCCTTTGGGCGGTCTGAAGGAGAAGGCCGCCCGCCTTTGGGCGGTCTGAAGGAGAAGGCCGCCCGCCTTTGGGCGGTCTGAGGGAGAAGGCCGCCCGCCTTTGGGCGGTCTGAAGGAGAAGGCCGCCCCCGCCTTTGGGCGGTCTGAAGGAGGAGACCGCCTACCCGCGTGGTCTAAAGTAGGAGGCCGCCCCTGCTGGGCGGCCTGAGGAAGGAGTCCGCCCCTGTTGGGCGGACAGGAGATCCCTAGCCGCATGACCTGTAGGAGAAACGCAGAAAAAACATCCTCGAGAAGGATCGCCGATTTCTGGGTAAACCAAAATATCCAACTTAATTGATTGTAAAAGATAGGTAATGCCCGCCCAATTAGAATACAACCTGAGCAATATATTCAGATCCAGAAACACCCAATTTCAACAGGATGGATGGATAGACAAACCCGACCGGTCAGAACATAATCCGGGCAATCATATAATTAGCTCCATAAATATCCAATTTATAATGGACGGATAAACTCGCCCGGTTAGAATATAATCCGGGCAGTCATATAATTGTCCAAGAAATACCCAGATCATAAAAAATTTACAGGACCGCCCGGTCAGAATACAACTCGGGCAACCATGTAATTATCCAGAAATACCCCAACTTGTACACAATCAGACCGTTCGGTTTAAAAGTTCAGACCGCACGATCTTGATATCACAACCCTTTATTAGGGTAGAAGAACACCTGTACCTGTTTTAATAATATCTTCCCCGAATGGTTTTATACAAAAAACCACAAGAGGTGAATACCTTCCTGTAGGGAAAAAGGATAATCTACAGGCTCAGATGACCAAGTGGGCAGGTGGGCCTCGGCAGCGAACATTGCTTTCATCAAGTGGTCATAAGAGCTGTAGAAATAAAGAGAAACAAGTACAGACCCATATGACCAAGTGGGCAGGTGGGCCTAGGCGAACATTGCTTTCCTCAAGTGGTCATAAGGGTTGTAAGCGACTCGACTGCTCTCTTGCCTAGGGCTACAAGCCGAGTTGATCAATTGGGCAGGTGGGCCTAGGCGGCGAACATTGCTTTCCTCAGAGAGATCAACTCAGTTGTGGGTCCCGCTTAGGCATCACTCGAGAGTACCTTAGAGTATTCGATAGTCACAGACTAAGATGATCAGTTGGGCAGGTGTGGTTACACCGCGGGGGCTATACCGACATTGCTTTCCTCAGAAGGATCATCAAAGCTGTAATTATATCCCCCTCGGGGCATGATAGAGCCAACATTCACCTAGACCTCCCTTGATGCAGGGGTGTGTCGGATATCAGCCGGGATCCAAGGTTCCGAGGACCACCGCACGGGAATTGGCAAGCTACCACTACACGTGTGCGAAAACTCCCCGCTACACATGATCTTCATGGTTTTACGCTAATGACTACAATCCGAGGGGGTTCGAGCAGAACTTGGCGATGTCTCCGTGGTTCAGTGAGTTTGATATACGAGAAAATGCAGAAAAGAAAAATCAGACATGGAGAAGTGTCAGTATGGAGCTTCTTATTAAAATATCTCAAAAAGCTACAAAAAAGTAAGGAAGACATTTCAAGGATAGAACCGTTTGAGATCGTCGCCACTCCAGGTGCGCGGGATGTCTTCTCCTTCACTTGTTTGGAGGCGATAAGCCCCACCTTTTAATGCTTCCTTGACGATGAAAGGCCCAGCCCAATTAGGATTTAGCTTCCCGACATTACCTGTTCGGGCTACTGCATCAACCTTTTTTAGTACGACGTCGCCGACCGCGAAATATTTTACCCTGACATTTTTGTCGAAGTACTTTGCCATCCTCCTTTTAACTTCTTCTTGCCTGATTGTTGCCTCATCCGGAAGTTCTTTGATTAGATCCAGACTATACTTGATAGCCTCGTCATTGTGGTCTACCCATGCTTCTCCTCCTTCTTTCCCGTACACAACTCTTGGAGTGACCACCTCAAACTCCACAGCAACAACAGCCTCCGAGCCATGAGACAGTTTGAATGGTGTCTCCCCTGTAGCTGAAGATGGAGTAGTACGAAGAGTCCAAAGGAAGGAGGGAAGTTGATCCGCCCAGTTTCCTTTCTGATTCCAAACCCTTTTCATCAGGAGCTGCTGGATTCGCTTGTTGGCTGCTTCTACCTGACCGTTGGTCCTTGGATGGTGTACTGAGGAGAACCGCAGGTCAATTCCAACCTGATCGCAAAATTTTATCATCTCGGGATTGTTAAATTGAGGACCATTATCAGTGACAATTGCCAGCGGAATTCCGTGTCGACAGACTATTTCTCCCCAGATGAAGTTTCTGATGATTTGGGTAGTAGTTCTTGCTAGTGCCTTAGCCTCGATCCACTTGCTGAAGTAGTCAATCATCACTATAATAAAGCGGCGCTGACCGCTAGCCATTGGAAAGGGTCCGATGAGATCCATCCCCCAAACTGCAAAAGGCCACGGCGTAGTTATTGATCTGAGTGACTGAGCAGGCAAATGCTGAAGAGGGGCGAACTTTTGGCACTGCACACACTGCTTGGCGAATGCTTCAGCATCCTTTCTCATAGTCGGCCAAAAATATCCTTGCCGCAGGATCCTTTTTTCTAAGGTTTTTGCCCCTGAATGGCTACCACATTCCCCAGAATGAACTTCTTGAAGTATGATAGGAATCTCTTCTTCTGAAACACATCGTGCTGAGGGGGAAATTAAAGTTTTTCTATAGAGTACTCCTGCTATTAGATAATAATATGCCGCCTTCCTTTTGAATCTTCTCCGATCTTTGATGGAATGATGGAACTCTCCCTTTGACAGGAATAGCTCGTAAGGATCCTTCCATGAAGGATTATGATCGATTTGCATGAGTTCTGCCTCATCTATTGTCGGATAAAAAAGTTCAAAGGTCACTCCCCCTGATGGAAGACCGAACTTCGACAATTCATCTGCCTCCTCGTTTTGCGTTCTTGGGATGTGCTCGATAATAAATGACTTGAATCTTCCGATTTCCTTTTTGGCTAATAGCAGAAATTTTCGCAGAATCGGCTCTCTTGTCTCATAATTTCCCAAGACCTGGGAAGCCATCACCAATGAATCAGTTCTAACGTGTACATATTCTATGCCCAACTCTCTCGCGAGCCTTAGCCCAGCCAGAAGTGCCTCATATTCTGCCTGGTTATTTGTAACTGGGAAGAAGAACTTGATAGCTTGCTCCAGCCTGATGCCATTTGGGCTGATCAACACTACTCCGGCTCCCACAGAGTTTTTGCCAGAAGCCCCATCCACATAAATGATCCAAGCCAGAGGAGATCGTACCACCTGTTCTGGACTAAGCTCTGTTGTATCTACCAGGAAGTCTGCCAAGATTTGCGCTTTGATTGCTGTTCGGGGGATGTACGATATCTCAAATTCACTTAGTTCAATAGCCCATTTTGCCAACCTCCCTGAATGATCTGGCTTTTCAAGAATATTTTTTAGAGGATGATCTGCAACAACTTGGACAGAATGAGCCTGAAAATAAGGGCGAAGCCTTCGCGCAGACATAACCAAAGCCAAGGCCAGTTTCTCCAGGATCGAATATCTGGTTTCGGCATCCTTAAGGATGTGGCTGACATAGTATATTGGAAACTGCCTCCTCTTCTCTTCCCGAACGAGGACAGAACTCACCGCTTCTGGTCCGACTCCCAGATATAAGAATAGTTTTTCCCCCTCACGGGGACTTTGGAGTAGTGGAGTCGAAGTTAACTGTCCCTTCAGCTGCTCGAAAGCCTTGTTGCATTCCTCGCTCCATTCGAACTTTGATCCCTTTCGCAATGTTTTAAAGAATGGGGCACTTTTATCTCCGGATTTAGAGATAAACCTGCTCAATCCTGCCAATCTCCCCCAAGTTGTTGAACTTCTTTAGTATTTCGAGGAGGGGTCATATCAAGGATGGCCTTCACCTTATCTGGATTTGGTGCAAGGCCATCAGAAGTTAAGAGATGCCCAAGAAATTTTCCTTTGTTTGCCCCGAACACACATTTCAATGGGTTTAATTTTAACTTGAACCTCCGTAGAGTAGCGAACGTCTCTACGAGGTCTTCCAAGTGCAATGAGAATGTTTTACTTTTGAGAAGAAGGTCATCAACGTATACTTCGAGATTCCTGCCTTTTTGATGTTTAAAGACGGTATCCATCATTCTTTGGTATGTTGCACCCGCATTCTTAAGACCGAAGGGCATTACGAGATAGCAGTAACACCCATCGTTTGTGATAAATAAGGTATGCGGGATGTCGGGTTTATGCATTTTAATTTGATGATACCCGGAGAAGGCATCGAGGAAACTCATAAAACCATACCCAACCGCGGAATCAACTAAAACATCTATCCGAGGCAAAGGGTAACAATCTTTAGGGCACGCTTTATTAAGTTTGGTGAAGTCCACGCACATGCGCCACTTCCCACCAGATTTCTTAACCATTACAACATTCGACATCCACGTGGGATATTGAATCTCAGAAATGAAACCCGCTTTTAGGAGTTTGGAAACCTCCTCTCTGATGGGCAACGCCAGCTTGGTCGCCACTTCTCTCTTCTTTTGCTGGACGGGCTTGAACTCAGGAGATACGTTTAGATGATGACAAGCCACGTCTGGATCCACTCCAGGCATATCCTCCGCTGACCAAGCGAAGATATCCAGATTCCCCAACAGACAAGAGATTAGCTCCACTTTCTCCTCCTCTGACAACTCTGCGTTGATGACCAGCTTCTTTTCTGCCCCCTCAGCGATAGGAACTTCTTGGGTCACTTGGGCAGGTTCCAAGTGAGCCCCTTCTCGATCTTTTCCTTCCTCGACGGCCTCTGGAGACTCAGCAACCTCCAAAACTTCATCCATTATCTTGGGAAGCGGAACGTCGGTGACCATGTTGACAATTCAGACGTAGCACTCCCGAGCTACCTTTGGGTTGCTTCTGACCCGATACTGTTTTCCTTCAGCAGCGAACTTGAGGGCAAGATGAAAGGTGGACACTACCGCCCTATACGCATTGAGAATCGGCCTCCTGAAGATAGCACAGTAGTTGCTCGGGGCATCCACTACCATGAAATTGACCAGCTTTATTATTCCTCCAAGAGAGACCAGGAGCTTCACTGAACCTTCTACTTCCTTCTTCTCCCCAGAAAAACCGTAGAGGGGCCCATCGGTGGGAAGCAAATGCTTTCCAGTCTTCAGGGCCTCGAAAGTTGGGCGGAAAAGGAGATTGACGGAGCTGCCAGTATCAATCAAAATCTTGTGGACGGTATAGTTTTCGATGACGGCCCTGATAACCACCGCATCATCGAAAGGATTAGCATTGGGGGGAAAGTCATCCTGACCAAACGTGACAATAGTGCTTTCGGGAGGAGAACTTGTAGTGGCTGCCACTTCCTGCTTTAGAACTCTCGCAATGCTGGATTTGGGAGATGATTCCGCTCCAGCTCCCCCATGGATACAATAGATGTCCCCTAAGGGGCCCACATCATTGACTTCGATGCATTCGGTAGAAGGATGAATGTCACCATAATAGCCGGCGTCCTCGACGTCGGCGCATTCCCAGGTTACTTCTACTGTTTCCTTCTCCTTTTTCTTCTCGGTAGTTGGCTCAGCAGTTTTATCTTTCCGAATTAGACCCCGGAGCTTTCCTTCTCCCAGGAGTCTTTCTATGAGCAGACGAAGGGCCCGACAGTCTTCAGTTAGATGTCCCCCTTCTTTATGATATTCACAATAAAGGCTCGGATTCCGATTACGAATATCCGACTTCAGAGGAGCGGGCCTTTTGAAATCTGGCCTCTTTTGCAGAATCTGTACTACCTCGTCCATAGTGACGTTTAGGAGAGTGAATGAGTCTTGCGAATCATCGTATTGGGTTGATGGAATGACTGGAGGTGGCTGCGCGGCATACTGTTGTAAATATACCGGCATGATTTGTGGAAGGGGAGCGGATGGAGCGGGAGTGATGGCCAACGGTGGTTTCTGATCCTGAAACCGCTGATGGCCCATAAATGGTTGCTTATTTTTGTAGTTCCTCCCCCTTTGGGAGCGGGGTTCGAAGTGGGACTGATTCGATGGTGGATGACGGAAGGATGGATTCGATGGCTCCTTGTCGCTTACCAACTTCGCGACGTAGTCTGGATTACTCTTCTCTCCTCTGATAAACATATTTGCCAAACTTATCATCTCCTGATAAGTCTTAGGCTCCCTTATATTTGCTTCAAACTTTAGGGGGCCCTCTCTTAGGCCATGGATGAGGGCAACCCTATACAACTCCGGGTCCACATTTTGGACTTCCATGATCTCTCTCTGGAATCGATCCACAAAACGAGCCCATGTCTCGCCTTCCCGTTGTTTTATATCGAAAAGGGCCGCCGGGCCGCTCTTTCTTTTCTTTGAGGTGGAGAATCTCAGCAGGAATTCTCTTCGCAGCTCCGTGAAACAACGGATCGACCTGGGGTGCAAACCGTAAAACCATTCCCTCGCTTGTCCTTCAAAGGAGGTTACAAGAAGCTTGCACTTGGTTGCATCAGTCAAGGTTCTGAGAGCAATGGCTGACTCGAAAGCTTGTAAATGAACCGTGGGATCAGTCTCTCCATTGAACGCTGGCAGGCGAGGTTCCCCTCTGACTTCGTCCACAAAGGGAGAGGTCTCTTCTATGTCTTCATATGGAGGAGTAGAGTAATAAGCCGCTGGAGCTGCGGCTATTCGCGGACAAGCCGCCTGATAAGAAGACCGGGCGGCTGCTTCTGGCGGGTAGGAGTGATGAATAGGAACTTCAGGCGGGTAGGAGAGACGGGCCGCGCCCTCCTGCGGGTAGGAGAGATGGGCAGCGTGAGAAGTCGCCCCCTGGAAGTCGAGGACTCGAGCTGGCATGTTGTGCGCGGTTTCCTGATAGAAGTTTTCCCTAGCCGGGTCTTCTTGATGGAGCTGGAAATTAGCGTCCTGCGGTAGCGAGTAAGGAGGAGGTGGAGGAAGGACCGGGGTCACCGCCCGATTAGTCGCGGCTTGTTGCGGAACTAGTCGCTCAGTTAGTATTGCTAAAGTCCGACTGATCTCTTCAAGTCGCTGATCAGTGGCCCTCTGAGCCCGCTCGGCTTCTCTCTTTGACTGCTCCAGGGCTTCCCACAGAGAGTCCTCGCGATGATCGGAGCGGTCTCCAAGGGGGAACTGACGGTCTGACATTATGGCGAAAAGGGATTTCACCGACACTCCGCGATCTGAAGGTCGCGTGTTTTCTGTTGAGTTCGAGATCGCACCTCCGAGGGAAACCGGAGGCTGCGGGTTGCCGGTTACTTTTTGTGTAGAAGAATGAGACCGCTAGCAGCGGTCAAGGCCAGACTTCGCCCGCCGCGGCAAATGCCACTCCTGCGACGGGCTTTCCTTTGATTAGAAAAAAGTGGTTACAGCGGGCTGCAAGTGCAGAAAAAGAGAAGCCGGCCGGTCAGACAGTCCGCAAGACGTGAAACTCGAGACCGCAGCCCAAACAAGCGAGCTCCTGGATTCGAGAGTGCGTGTCTTGTGAACAGTGCCGCCCCCTATTTATAGGCTTGGGGGCCTGCCCGAATGGGCAGGGATAAAATAACCGCCTGCCCGGGTACAGGAGAAACGGGCAAGCGGTGACGAGATGCACAAAGAAGAAAAAAGAAAGAAGCCGCGCGGCTTTGCGGCTTGCTCTTCCGACCTGTCTGACTTGAGGCTGGAGATACCGGGACCAAGTAAATGATTCAGACCGGGCGGTCTCTGACTTGAGACCGTGGTCTGTCTTCTAGACATGGCTTGGCTGATCTTCAGAAGGTAACCCGGGTAGTCTCTGATCTGAAACTGCGGCTTGTCCTTCCGGGTTTGAATCTTGAAACTCTTATGGCAGTACCCGCGCGGCCTCCTTCCTGACACCGCGGATAGCCCTCTTGCTTTGGCCCTTGACGATCTTCACTCTTGGGAGCGGTCCGAAACTGACATCAGACCACCCGGCCTGGTTTACCTTGAGCTGAGAGCTACCGATCCTGGAACCCAACGGCCTGACCCAGCGGTTCGCCCGGTCCGAGAGTGATCCAACCCGAGAAGCGGTTTTCCGGGTAAACATAGAGGTCGATATACAGTGGGTTGTAGTGGTAATGCGAGATTTAGCTCCAAATGACACATAAATTTCAAAATAAAAGAATTTTAGATGCGGTTTGTAGTGAAAGTGAGAGATTTAGCTCCAAATGACACTCAAACTTTAAACAGCAATAACTTTTGACCCGGTTGCCTGATTTTACCCCATACATCACCATTTAGAAATGATATCGGAGCCCTACATTCATTGAAGCACAAGTTTTACCCATTACAGTTCATTTAGTTGTCTATATTGAGCGGGTTGCACTGTCAATGCAAAATGTAGCTCCAAATGACACTTAAACTTCAAACAACCATAACTTTTGATCAAGTTGTGTGAGTTTTGCAAACAACACCTCTTCGAAATGAGCTCTGAGCCCTACATTCAATGGAGAGCAAGTTGTACCCAATGTAGTTCATTTAGTGGTCGATATACATTGAGTTGAAGTGGTAATGTGGGATTTAGCTCCAACTGACACCTAAACTTCAAACAGCTATAACTTTAGATCCGGATGCCGGATTTTGCACAAAACACCTTTTCGGAAAGAGCTCAGAGCCAAACATCCTAAGGAGAATCGGATTTACTCGATCAAGTTCATTTAGTGGTCGACGTATAGTGGATTGCAGTAGAAATTAGGGAGTTTGCTCCAATTGGCACCTAAACTTCAAACATCCATAACTTTTGATCCGGTTGTCTGATTTTTGCTCACAATGCCTTTTCAGAATGAGATCGGATCCCTGCATCCATTGGACAACAAGTTTTACCTATTCCAGTTCGTTTGCGATTGATCTACAGTGGGTTGTAGGGAAACATTAGAGATTTTGCTTTAAATGACACTCAAACATTAAACCGCAACAACTTTTGATCTGGTTGCCTGATTTGACCACACAACACCTTTTCGAAATGAGCTCGTAGCACTACATTCATTAGAGCACAAGTTTTACCCATTCCAGTTCATTTAGTTATCAATATTTAGAGCGTTGCAGCGGTAATGCGAAATTTCGCTCCAAATGACACCTAAACTTCTAACAGACATAACTTTTGATTTGTATGTTTGATTTTTGCGCACATCACCTTTTCGGAATATGCTTGGAGGAATACATCCAACGGAGAAAAATTATAAACCCTTACAGCTCATTTTAGTGGTCAATATACAGGGGGTTGCAATGGTGACGAGGGCTCCTCTTGACATATAAACTGTAACTGTTGAATCCAAAATGGCACCTCCACGATCGACTCGAGGGGATTGGGGGAAAAGGAGGCCGCGAGCAGCTGGTTACTTGGGTCGCGAGTGAAGGGGGGAGAAGAAGAGAGGGCCGCTAGCTTGCGGCGAGGCCAGACTTCGCCCGTCGCGGCAAAAGCCACTCCTGCGACGGGCTTTCCCTTTATTCAATAATCTGTCTTACAACTTGCCACTCTTAATACATGGAAATGAAATGAGTACAAGAGGACGACAGATAAGAAAAACAAGTCGCCCAGGCTGTTTTGTTGAGGCCGCCCGGCCTGTTTGTTGAGGTCGCCCGGGCTGCTTTGCTGAAGCCGCCCGGCCTGTTTGGTGAGGTCGCACGAGCTGCTTTGCTGAGGCCGCCCGGCCTGGCCGCTGTTAGGTGCGGTCTGGCTGTTTCTAGCCGCTAGTTTTGCCTCCAACTTGCCTCCCCTTTGTTCATGGCCGAGGGTCCTATTTATAGGCTCTGGGTCGATGTCGTCACCTCCGGTGAGCCGGTGACTGGATCCCTACCTGCGCGGTCTGAAGGAAGAGGCCGTCCGGCTTGGCGGCCTGACGGCGGAGGCCGCCCCTGTTGGGCGGCCTGACGGCGGAGGCTGCCCCTGCTGGGCGGCCTGACGGAGGAGGCCGCCCCCTGCCGGGCGACGTGACGGAGGAAGCCGCCCCCTGCCGGGCGGCCTGACGGAGGAGGACGCCCCCTGCTGGGCGGCCTGAAGGTAGAGGCCGCCCCCTGCTGGGCGGCCTAATGGCGGAGACCGCCCCCTGCTGGGCGGCCTGACGGCGGTGGCCGCCCCCTGCGGGGGGTCTGACGGAGGAGGCCGCCCCCTGCCGGGCGGTCTGACGGAGGAGGCCGCCCCCTGCCGGGCGGCCTGACGGAGGAGGCCGCCCCGTGCCGGGCGGCCTGACGGAGGAGGCCGCCCCCTGCTGGGCGGCCTGAAGGAGGCCACACGCCTTGGGCGGTCTGAAGGAGGAGGTCGCCCCTTCTTACCATTCTGGGCGCGTCATGTATAAAAACGTCTCTGAGAGGATCGTCGATTTCTGGGTAAACATAATCCCCGCACTTTTTCAAGTTCCATAAAGAACTTCGAAAAAGTAGAACTTACCCACGAAAATCGCGATCCGTATTTCGCAAATTGTCTTTCTTCTGCGAGGGAGAAGAGTTAAGGCACTTATAAAAAGGAGAAGAGTCTTGCAAGTACCTGAACATGCTTTGCCAATATATGCTAATTTCTGCAAGGCAAAAGTTAGAGCACGCAGAAAGAGATAGGAACACGCGAGTACCTAGAGAGAACTCGCGATCACCTGCTAACCTCTGCAAAAGAAAACTTAAGCAGGTATTTAATATAGCGCGAGTACATGAAGAGAGGGGCTAAAAAGTGCTAATCTCTGCAAAAGAGAACTCAAAGCAGGTGTAAAGCAAACTACAACGCGAGTACCTGAATAGAACTCGCGAATACCTGCTAATATCTGCAAAACAGATCATAAAGCAGGTATAAAACAATCTAATACGCGAGTACCTGAAGAGAACTCGCAAATACCTGCTAATCTCTGCAAAACAGAACATAAGCAGGTATAAAATAAACTAATACGCGAGTACCTGAAGAGAACTTGCGAATACCTGCTAATCTCTGCAAAACAGAACATAAAGCAGGTATAAAATAAACTAATACGCGAGTACCTGAAGAGAACTCGCGAATACCTGCTAATCTCTGCAAAACAGAACATAAAGCAGGTATGAAATATAACATAACGCGAGTACCTGAAGAGAACCCGCGAATACCTTCTAATCTCTGCAAAAGAGAACTCAAAGCAGGTATACAATATAACGCGAGTACCTGAAGAGACCTCGCGAGCACCTGCTAATCTCTGCAAAAGAGAACTCAAAGCAGGTATAAAACATAACGCGAGTACCTGAAGAGACCTCGCGAACACCTGCTACTCTCTGCAAAAGAAAACTTAAAGCAGGTATAAAACATAACGCGAGTACCTGAAGAGACCTCGCGAACACCTGCTAATCTCCGCAAAAGAGAACTCAAAGCAGGTGTAAAGCAAACTACAACGCGAGTACCTGAATAGAACTCGCGAATACCTGCTAATATCTGCAAAACAGATCATAAAGCAGGTATAAAACAATCTAATACACGAGTACCTGAAGAGAACTCGCGAATACCTGCTAATCTCTGCAAAACAGAACATAAAGCAGGTATAAAATAAACTAATACGTGAGTACCTGAAGAGAACTCGCGAATACCTGCTAATATCTGCAAAACAGAGCATGAAGCAGGTATAAAACAATCTAATACGCGAGTACCAGAAGAGAACTCGCGCATACCTGCTAATATCTGCAAAACAGAACATAAAGCAGGTATAAAATAATCTAATACGCGAGTACCTGAAGAGAACTCGCGGATACCTGCTAATCTCTGCAAAACAGAACATAAAGCAGGTATAAAATAAACTAATACGCGAGTACCTGAAGAGAACTCGCGAATACCTGCTAATATCTGCAAAACAGAACATAAAGCAGGTAAAAAACAATCTATTCGCGAGTACCTTAAGAGAACTCGCGAATACCTTCTAGTATCTGCAAAACAGAGCATGAAGCAGGTATAAAACAATCTAATACGCGAGTACCTAAAGAGAGCTCGCGAATACCTGCTAATCTCTGCAAAACAGAACATAAAGCAGGTAAAAAACAATCTAATACGCGAGTACCTGGAGAGAACTCGCGAATACCTGCTAGTATCTGCAAAACAGAGCATGAAGCAGGTATAAAACAATCTAATACGCGAGTACCAGAAGAGAACTCGCGAATACCTGCTAATATCTGCAAAACAGAACATAAAGCAGGTATAAAATAATCTAATACGCGAGTACCTGAAGAGAACTCGCGGATACCTGCTAATCTCTGCAAAACAGAACATAAAGCAGGTATAAAATAAACTAATACGCGAGTACCTGAAGAGAACTCGCGAATACCTGCTAATATCTGCAAAACAGAACATAAAGCAGGTATAAAACAATCTAATACGCGAGTACCTGAAGAGAACTGGCGAATACCTGCTAATCTCTGCAAAACAGAACATAAAGCAGGTATAAAATAAACTAATACGCGAGTACCTGAAGAGAACTCGCGAATACCTGCTAATCTCTGCAAAACAGAACATAAAGCAGGTATAAAATAAACTAATACGCGAGTACCTGAAGAGAACTCGCGAATACCTGCTAATCTCTGCAAAACAGAACATAAAGCAGGTATGAAATATAACATAACGCGAGTACCTGAAGAGAACTCGCGAATACCTGCTAATCTCTACAAAAGAGAACTCAAAGCAGGTATGAAATATAACATAACGCGAGTACCTGAAGAGAACTCGCGACACCTGCTAATCTCTGCAAAAGAGAACTCAAAGCAGGTATAAAACATAACGCGAGTACCTGAAGAGACCTCGCGAACACCTGCTAATCTCCGCAAAAGAGAACTCAAAGCAGGTATACAATATAACGCGAGTACCTGAAGAGACCTCGCGAACACCTGCTAATCTCTGCAAAAGAGAACTCAAAGCAGGTATAAGACATAACGCGAGTACCTGAAGAGACCTCGCGAGCACCTGCTAATCTCTGCAAAAGAGAACTCAAAGCAGGTATAAAACATAACGTGAGTACCTGAAGAGACCTCGCGAACACCTGCTACTCTCTGCAAAAGAGAACTCAAAGCAGGTATAAAACATAACGCGAGTACCTGAAGAGACCTCGCGAACACCTGCTAATCTCTGCAAAAGAGAATTCAAAGCAGGTATAAAACATAACGCGAGTACCTGAAGAGACCTCGCGAACACCTACTAATCTCTGCAAAAGAGAACTCAAAGCAGGTATAAAACATAACGCGAGTACCTGATGAGACCTCGCGAACACCTGCTAATCTCTGCAAAAGAGAACTCAAAGCAGGTATAAAACATAATGCGAGTACCTGACGAGACCTCGCGAACACCTGCTAATCTCTGCAAAAGAGAACTCAAAGCAGGTATAAAATATAACGCGAGTACCTGATGAGACCTCGCGAACACCTGCTAATCTCTGCAAAAGAGAACTCAAAGCAGGTATAAAACATAACGCGAGTACCTGAAGAGACCTCGCGAACACCTGCTAATCTCTGCAAAAGAGAACTCAAAGCAGGTATAAAACATAACGCGAGTACCTGAAGAGACCTCGCGAACACCTGCTAATCTCTGCAAAAAGAGAACTCAAAGCAGGTATGAAATATAACATAACGCGAGTACCTGAAGAGAACTCGCGGACACCTGCTAATCTCTGCAAAAGAGAACTCAAAGCAGGAATAAAACATAACGCGAGTACCTGAAGAGACCTCGCGAACACCTGCTAATCTCCGCAAAAGAGAACTCAAAGCAGGTATACAATATAACGCGAGTACCTGAAGAGACCTCGCGAACACCTGCTAATCTCTGCAAAAGAGAACTCAAAGCAGGTATAAAACATAACGCGAGTACCTGATGAGACCTCGCGAACACCTGCTAATCTCTGCAAAAGAGAACTCAAAGCAGGTATAAAATATAACGCGAGTACCTGAAGAGACCTCACGAACACCTGCTAATCTCTGCAAAAGAGAACTCAAAGCAGGTATAAAACATAACGCGAGTACCTGAAGAGACCTCGCGAACACCTGCTAATCTCTGCAAAAAGAGAACTCAAAGCAGGTATGAAATATAACATAACGCGAGTACCTGAAGAGAACTCGCGGACACCTGCTAATCTCTGCAAAAGAGAACTCAAACGCAGGTATAAAACATAACGCGAGTACCTGAAGAGACCTCGCGAACACCTGCTAATCTCCGCAAAAGAGAACTCAAAGCAGGTATACAATATAACGCGAGTACCTGAAGAGACCTCGCGAACACCTGCTAATCTCTGCAAAAGAGAACTCAAAGCAGGTATAAAACATAACGCGAGTACCTGAAGAGACCTCGCGAACACCTGCTAATCTCTGCAAAAAGAGAACTCAAAGCAGGTATACAATATAACGCGAGTACCTGAAGAGACCTCGCGAACACCTGCTAATCTCTGCGAAATAGAACTCAAAGCAGGTATAAGACATAACGCGAGTACCTGAAGAGACCTCGCGAGCACCTGCTAATCTCTGCAAAAGAGAACTCAAAGCAGGTATAAAACATAACGCGAGTACCTGATGAGACCTCGCGAACACCTGCTACTCTCTGCAAAAGAGAACTCAAAGCAGGTATAAAACATAACGCGAGTACCTGAAGAGACCTCGCGAACACCTGCTAATCTCTGCAAAAGAGGATTCAAAGCAGGTATAAAACATAACGCGAGTACCTGAAGAGACCTCGCGAACCCCTGCTAATCTCTACAAAAGAGAACTCAAAGCAGGTATAAAACATAACGCGAGTACCTGATGAGACCTCGCGAACACCTGCTAATCTCTGCAAAAGAGAACTCAAAGCAGGTATAAAACATAATGCGAGTACCTGAAGAGACCTCGCGAACACCTGCTAATCTCTGCGAAAGAGAACTCAAAGCAGGTATAAAACATAACGCGACTACCTGATGAGACCTCGCGAACACCTGCTAATCTCTGCAAAAGAGAACTCAAAGCAGGTATAAAACATAACGCGAGTACCTGAAGAGACCTCGCGAACACCTGCTAATCTCTGCAAAAGAGAACTCAAAGCAGGTATAAAACATAACGCGAGTACCTGAAGAGACCTCGCGAACACCTGCTAATCTCTGCAAAAAGAGAACTCAAAGCAGGTATGAAATATAACATAACGCGAGTACCTGAAGAGAACTCGCGGACACCTGCTAATCTCTGCAAAAGAGAACTCAAAGCAGGTATAAAACATAACGCGAGTACCTGAAGAGACCTCGCGAACACCTGCTAATCTCCGCAAAAGAGAACTCAAAGCAGGTATACAATATAACGCGAGTACCTGAAGAGACCTCGCGAACACCTGCTAATCTCTGCAAAAGAGAACTCAAAGCAGGTATAAAACATAACGCGAGTACCTGATGAGACCTCGCGAACACCTGCTAATCTCTGCAAAAGAAAACTCAAAGCAGGTATAAAACATAACGCGAGTACCTGAAGAGACCTCGCGAACACCTGCTAATCTCTGCAAAAGAGAACTCAAAGCAGGTATAAAACATAACGCGAGTACCTGAAGAGACCTCGCGAACACCTGCTAATCTCTGCAAAAAGAGAACTCAAAGCAGGTATGAAATATAACATAACGCGAGTACCTGAAGAGAACTCGCGGACACCTGCTAATCTCTGCAAAAGAGAACTCAAAGCAGGTATAAAACATAACGCGAATACCTGAAGAGACCTCGCGAACACCTGCTAATCTCCGCAAAAGAGAACTCAAAGCAGGTATACAATATAACGCGAGTACCTGAAGAGACCTCGCGAACACCTGCTAATCTCTGCAAAAGAGAACTCACAGCAGGTATAAAACATAACGCGAGAACCTGAAGAGACCTCGCGAACACCTGCTAATCTCTGCAAAAAGAGAACTCAAAGCAGGTATACAATATAACGCGAGTACCTGAAGAGACCTCGCGAACACCTGCTAATCTCTGCGAAATAGAACTCAAAGCAGGTATAAGACATAACGCGAGTACCTGAAGAGACCTCGCGAGCACCTGCTAATCTCTGCAAAAGAGAACTCAAAGCAGGTATAAAACATAACGCGAGTACCTGATGAGACCTCGCGAACACCTGCTAATCTCTGCAAAAGAGAACTCAAAGCAGGTATAAAACATAATGCGAGTACCTGAAGAGACCTCGCGAACACCTGCTAATCTCTGCAAAAGAGAACTCAAAGCAGGTATACAATATAACGCGAGTACCTGAAGAGACCTCGCGAACACCTACTAATCTCTGCAAAAGAGAACTCAAAGCAGGTATAAAACATAACGCGAGTACCTGAAGAGATCTCGCGAATACCTGCTAATCTCTGCAAAAGAGAACTCAAAGCAGGTATAAAACATAACGCGAGTACCTGAAGAGACCTCGCGAACACCTGCTACTCTCTGCAAAAGAGAACTCAAAGCAGGAATAAAACATAACGCGAGTACCTGAAGAGACCTTGCGAACACCTGCTACTCTCTGCAAAAGAGAACTCAAAGCAGGTATAAAACATAACGCGAGTACCTGAAGAGACCTCGCGAACACCTGCTACTCTCTGCAAAAGAGAACTCAAAGCAGGTATAAAACATAACGCGAGTACCTGAAGAGACCTCGCGAACACCTGCTAATCTCTGCAAAAGAGAATTCAAAGCAGGTATAAAACATAACGCGAGTACCTGAAGAGACCTTGCGAACACCTGCTACTCTCTGCAAAAGAGAACTCAAAGCAGGTATAAAACATAACGCGAGTACCTGAAGAGACCTCGCGAACACCTGCTAATCTCTGCAAAAGAGAACTCAAAGCAGGTATAAAATAATCTATAACGCGAGTACCTGAAGAGAACTCGTGAATACCTACTAATCTCTGCAAAAAGAGAACATAAAGCAGGTATAAAACAATCTATAATGCGAGTACCTTTAGAGAACTCGCGAATACCTGCTAATCTCTGCAAAAAGAGAACATAAAGCAGGTATAAATGAATTCATAACTGTTAGTCTTTGCTATTTTACTTACTTGTGGATATTCATATGCGATCTTCTGTTTTTAGCATTATTCCTTATAAAACTTCAAATCCTTTCTGAAAAAACCTCCAGGGAAAAGATATCTCCAAAAGAATAATTGTCCAGTTATCATGAAATGTTGCCCTGACGGTTTATCATTTTAGTTCAAAAGTAGATCCAGATTGGCTCAGTGAGGATGAATCGCGGGCTGAAACTGCCAGAGATTATATCTTCATAAGCTCTGATTGACCAGAGGATTAATAAGTCCATTTCCCGACTATTAGAGTGAAAGCCTTGACTCGATTATCTCGAGTCGGTAATACTGCCTTGTTGCTTCCTGTAATAGCCCGCTTTCCAGCTTTGAAGCCAGATATATCCCACTTGGCTAGCATATTATGCAGCCATTTTTCATAACCTGTAGTACTTTTTCAAACCGACCGGCTTGATAGATGAAACCGCCTGGTCTAAAAGTTTTTCAACTTTTAAATGACCAAGTGGGCCAATATTTGTACCTGTTAGATACCGCTTTCTCCAAATGATCAAGGATCATAAGAGAGATAATTTTCCTGTAAGGAAAAAGGAATGGCTACAGACTCAGATGACCAAGTGGGCAGGTGGGCCTAGGCGGCGAACATTGCTTTCCTCAAGTGGTCATAAGAGTTGTAGAAATAAAGAAAAAAGGAAGTACAGACCCAGATGACCAAGTGGGCAGGTGGGCCTAGGCGGCGAACATTGCTTTCCTCAAGTGGTCATAAGGGCTGTAAACGACTCAACTGCTCTCTTGCCTAGGGCTACAAGCCGAGTTGATCAATTGGGCAGGTGGGCCTAGGCGGCGAACATTGCTTTCCTCAGAGAGATCAACTCAGTTGTGGGTCCCGCTTAGGCATCGCTTGAGAGTACCTAGGAGTATTCGATGGTCACAAACTAAGATGATCAGTTGGGCAGGTGTGGTTATGCCGCGGAGGCTATACCGACATTGCTTTCCTCAGAAAGATCATCAAAGCTGTAACTATATCCCCCTCGGGGCATGATAGAGCCAACATTCACCTAGACCTCCCTTGATGCAGGGGTGTGTCGGATATCAGCCGGGATCCAAGGTTCCGAAGACCACCGCACGGGAATTGGCAAGCTACCACTACACGTGTGCGAAAACTCCCCGCTACACATGATCTTCGTGGTTTTACGCTAATGACTACAATCCGAGGGGGTTCAAGCAGAACCTGGCGATGTCTCCATGGTTCAGTGAGTTTGATAATAAGGAACAGACAAGTCACGAAGAAGAGTGTCAGTATTGTATCCACTTCATTCGATATCAAAATGCAAACAAATGAGAGCATTATCATTAAGGATAGAACCGTTTTGAAGACCACCGTACTAGTCTGATAGTTGCTTCATCTTGAACTGAGGTTCTTAGTGAAGTAGCCGCCTCAAACGCTTGTAGATGAAAAACTGGATCACTTATCCCAGAATAGACAGGTAGCCTCGGTTTAACTCGGAAGTTTAATAATAGGAAGGATCTTGGTATTATCCTGCAAGAAAAGTTAGCCCATCAACATGATATGGAGAATTACTCATACACACCTTATAAAAATAATGGTGAGGAGTATAGGGTGAGGAGTAGAGGGCTCTTTTGCTTCAGCTTGCGCCAAATGTTCTATATGATTGCTGAAAAGCTTGTCATTAGTAGTCGTTGCAGTATGAGGTTGAGAATCAACTTGTCCTTTGAGTGGAACGTTCTCTGCTAATAGGTGATGGATGTCGTTGTTTTGCACACGCATTTCTGGGTGATCGGAGGGATGCCCGAGGCCCTTGGACGGATGATCCATGAAAACAAAAATTGCCGAAAGAGAAAAACTGAAATAACTTTCAAACGGAGCCGAATTTTTGAAATCTGAGGGCTGAAAAGTGGCTGAACGGGGAATCCCATTTAATTTTTGGATAGTTCGGCTCGATCCGGTCGCGTCGGGCTTTGAATTTCTGAATTCCGACACCCGGATCAAAAGTTATGGCCGTTTTAAGATTGAGTGTATTTTAGGCCAAATCTCGCGTCTTCATCGCAACTGTTGTTCATCAACCACTCGCTATCTGAAGGCCGCGTGTTTCTGTTGAATCCAAAATGGCACCTCCACGATCTACTCGAGGGGATTGGGGGAAAAGGAGGCCGTGAGCAGCTGGTTACTTGGGTCGCGAGTGAAGGGGGGAGAAGAAGAGAGGGCCGCTAGCTTGCGGCGAGGCCAGACTTCGCCCGTCGCGGCAAAAGCCACTCCTGCGACGGGCTTTCCCTTTATTCAATAATCTGTCTTACAACTTGCCACTCTTAATACATGGAAATGAAATGAGTACAAGAGGACGACAGATAAGAAAAACAAGTCGCCCAGGCTGTTTTGTTGAGGCCGCCCGGCCTGTTTGTTGAGGTCGCCCGGGCTGCTTTGCTGAGGCCGCCCGGCCTGTTTGGTGAGGTCGCACGAGCTGCTTTGCTGAGGCCGCCCGGCCTGGCCGCTGTTAGGTGCGGTCTGGCTGTTTCTAGCCGCTAGTTTTGCCTCCAACTTGCATCCCCTTTGTTCATGGCCGAGGGTCCTATTTATAGGCTCTGGGTCGATGTCGTCACCTCCGGTGAGCCGGTGACTGGATCCCTACCTGCGCGGTCTGAAGGAAGAGGCCGTCCGGCTTGGCGGCCTGACGGCGGAGGCCGCCCCTGTTGGGCGGCCTGACAGCGGAGGCTGCCCCTGCTGGGCGGCCTGACGGAGGAGGCCGCCCCCTGCCGGGCGACGTGACGGAGGAAGCCGCCCCCTGCCGGGCGGCCTGACGGAGGAGGCCGCCCCCTGCTGGGCGGCCTGAAGGCGGAGGCCGCCCCCTGCTGGGCGGCCTGAAGGTAGAGGCCACCCCCTGCTGGGCGGCCTAATGGCGGAGACCGCCCCCTGCTGGGCGGCCTGACGGCGGTGGTCGCCCCCTGCGGGGGGTCTGACGGAGGAGGCCGCCCCCTGCCGGGCGGTCTGACGGAGGAGGCCGCCCCCTGCCGGGCGGCCTGACGGAGGAGGCCGCACCCTGCTGGGCGGCCTGAAGGAGGCCACACGCCTTGGGCGGTCTGAAGGAGGAGGTCGCCCCTTCTTACCATTCTGGGCGCGTCATGTATAAAAACATCTCGGAGAGGATCGTCGATTTCTGGGTAAACAGTAACAGCCATAACTTTTGATCTAGTTGTCCGATTTTTGCGGACAACACCTTTTTGGAAAGAGCTCGGTGCCCTGCATCTAATGGAGAGCAAATTTTACCCATCCAGTTTGATTAGTGGTCAATATACAGTGGGTTTGTAATAATGTATTTAGCTCGAAAGGAGACCTAAGCTTTAAAGATCCATAACTTTTTATCCGGTTGTCCGATTTTCGCCCACAATACCTTTTCGTAATGAGATCGGAGCCCAAAATCCAATGGAGAACGAATTTAACCCATTCAAGGTCGTTTAGAGGTCGATATACAGTGGGTTGTAGTGGTAATGCGAGATTTAGCTCCAAATGACACATAAATTTCTAAACGAAAGAATTTTAGATGCGGTTTGTAGTGAAAGTGAGAGATTTAGCGGTCGATATACATTGAGTTGACCCAATGTTGTTCATTTAGTGGTCGATATACATTGAGTTGAAGTGGTAATGTGGGATTTAGCTCCAACTGACACCTAAACTTCAAACATCTATAACTTTAGATCTGGATGTCCGGATTTTGCGCAAAACACCTTTTCGGAAAGAGCTCACAGCCATACATCTTAAGGAGAATAGGATTTACTCGATCAAGTTCATTTAGTGGTCGACGTATAGTGGATTGCTGTAGAAATGAGGGAGTTTGCTCCAATTGGCACCTAAACTTCAAACATCCATAACTTTTGATCCGGTTGTCTGATTTTTACCCACAACGCCTTTTTCAGAATGAAATTGGAGCCTTGCATCCATTGGACAACAAGTTTTACCCATTCCAGTTCGTTTGGGGTTGATCTACAGCTGGTTGTATGGAAACATGAGAGATTTAGCTCCAAATGACACTCAAACATTAAACCGCAACAAATTTTGATCCGGTTGCCTGATTTGACCACACAACACCTTTTAGAAATGATCTCTTAGCACTACATTCATTGGAGCATAAGTTTTACCCATTCCAGTTCATTTAGTTGTCAATATTTAGAGCGTTGTATTGGTAATACAAAATTTCACTCCAAATGAAACGTAAACTTCTAACAGGCATAACTTTTGATTTGTATGTTTGATTTTTGCCCACATCACCTTTTCGGAATATGGTCGGAGGCATACATCCAATGGAGCACAATTATAAACCCTTCCAGCACATTTTAGTGGTCAATATACAGGAGGTTGCAATGGTGACGAGGGCTCCTCTTGACACATAAACTGTAACAGCCATAACTTTTGATCTGATTGTCCGATTTTTGCGCACAACACCTTTTTGGAAAGGGCTCGGAGCCCTGCATCCAATGGATAGCAAATTTTACCCATCCGGTTTGTTTAGTAGTCAATGTACAGCGGGTTTGTAATAATTTATTTTGCTCAAAAGGAGACCTAAGCTTTAAAGATCCATAACTTTTATCTGGTTATCCGATTTTCGCCCACAATACCTTTTCGTAATCAGATCAGAGACCAAAATCCAATGGAGAACGAATTTAACCCATTCAAGGTCGTTTAGAGGTCGATATACAGTGGGTTGTAGTGGTAATGCGAGATTTAGCTCCAAATGACACATAAATTATAAAATGAAAGAATTTTAGATGCGGTTTGTAGTGAAAGTGAGAGATTTAGCTCCAAATGACATTCAAACTTTAAAAAGCAATAACTTTTGATCTGGTTGCCTGATTTTACCCCATACAACACAATTTAGGAATGATATCAGATCCCTACATTCATTGAAGCACAAGTTTTACCCATTACAGTTCATTTAGTTGTCTATATTGAGCGGGTTGCACTGTCAATGCAAAATGTAGCTCCAAATGACACATAAACTTCAAACAGCCATAACTTTTGATCAGGTTGTGTGATTTTTGCCCCCAATACCTCTTCAAAATGAGCTATGAGCCCTACATTGAATGGAGAGCAAGTTGTACCCATATACATTGAGTTGAAGTGGTAGTGTGGGATTTTGCTCCAACTGACACCTAAACTTCAAATAGCAATAACTTTAGATCCGGATGTCCGGATTTTGCACAAAACACCTTTTCGGAAAGAGCTCAGAGCCATACATCCTAAGGAGAATAGGATTTACTCGATCAAGTTCTTTTAGTGGTCGACGTATATTGGATTGCAGTAGAAATGAGGGAGTTTGCTCCAATTGGCACCTAAACTTCAAACATCCATAACTTTTGATCCGGTTGTCTGATTTTTGCCCACAACGCCTTTTCAGAATGAGATTGGAGCCTTGCATCCATTGGACAACAAGTTTTACCCATTCCAGTTCGTTTGCGGTTGATCTGCAGTGGGTTGTAGGGAAACGTGAGAGATTTAGCTCCAAATGGCACTCAAACATTAAACCGCTACAACTTTTGATCTGGTTGACTGATTTGACCACACAACACCTTTTCGAAATGAGCTCGTAGCACTACATTCATTGGAGCACAAGATTTACGCATTCCAGTTCATTTTGTTGTCAATATTTAAAGCGTTGCAGCGGTGATGTGAAATTTCGCTCCAAATGACACCTAAACTTCTAACATGCATAACTTTTGATTTGTATGTTTGATTTTTGTCCACATCACCTTTTCGGAATATGCTCGGAGGCATACATCCAATGGAGCACAATTATAAACCCTTCCAGCTCATTTTAGTGGTCAATATACAGGGGGTTGCAATGGTGACGAGGGCTCCTCTTGACACATAAACTGTAACAGCCATAAATTTTGATCTGGTTGTCCGATTTTTGCGCACAACACCTTTTTGGAAAGAGCTCGGAGCCCTGCATCCAATGGAGAGCAAATTTTACCCATCCAATTTGTTTAGTGGTCAATATACACCGGGTTTGTAATAATGTATTTAGCTCGAAAGGAGACCTAAGCTTTAAAGATCCATAACTTTTTATCCGGTTGTCCGATTTTCGCCCACAATACCTTTTCGTAATGAGATCGGAGCCCAAAATCCAATGGAGAACGAATTTAACCCATTCAAGGTCGTTTAGAGGTCGATATACAGTGGGTTGTAGTGATAATGCGAGATTTAGCTCCAAATGACACATAAATTTCTAAATGAAAGAATTTTAGATGCGGTTTGTAGTGAAAGTGAGAGATTTAGCTCCAAATGACACTCAAACTTTAAACAGCAATAACTTTTGATCCGGTTGCCTGATTTTACCCCATACAATACAATTTAGGAATGATATCGGAGCCCTACATTCATTGAAGCACAATTTTTACCCATTACAGTTCATTTAGTTGTCTATATTGAGCGGGTTGCACTGTCAATGCAAAATGTAACTCCAAATGACACCTAAACTTCAAACAGCCATAACTTTTGATCATGTTGTGTGAGTTTTGCCGACAACACCTCTTCGAAATGAGCTCTGAGCCCTACATTCAATGGAGAGCAAGTTTTACCCAATGTAGTTCATTTAGTGGTCGATATACATTGATTTGAAGTGGTAATGTGGGATTTAGCTCCAACTGACACCTAAACTGCAAACAACTATAACTTTAGATCCGGATGTCCGGATTTTGCACAAAACACCTTTTCGGAAAGAGCTCAGAGCCATACATCCTAAGGAGAATAGGATTTACTCGATCAAGTTCATTTAGTGGTCGACGTATAGTGGATTGCAGTAGAAATGAGGGAGTTTGCTCCAATTGGCACCTAAACTTCAAACATCCATAACTTTTAATCCGGTTGTCTGATTTTTGCCCACAATTCCTTTTCAGAATGATATTGGAGCCCTGCATCCATTGGACAACAAGTTTTACCCATTCTAGTTTGTTTGCGGTTGATCTACAGTTGGTTGTAGGGAAACATGAGAGATTTAGCTCCAAATGACACTCAAACATTAAACCGCAACAACTTTTGATTCGGTTGCCTGATTTAACCACACAACACCTTTTCGAAATGAGCTCGTAGCACTACATTCATTGGAGCACAAGTTTTACCCATTCCAGTTCATTTAGTTGTCAATATTTAGAGTGTTGCAGCGGTAATGCGAAATTTCGCTCCAAATGACACCTAAACTTCTAACATGCATAACTTTTGATTTGTATGTTTGATTTTTGCCCACATCACATTTTCGGAATATGCTCGGAGGCATAAATCCAATGGAGCACAATTACAAACCCTTCCGACTCATTTTAGTGGTCAATATACAGGTGGTTGCAATGGTGACGAGGGCTCCTCTTGACACATAAACTGTAACAGCCATAACTTTTGATTTGGTTGTCCGATTTTTGCGCACAACACCTTTTTGGAAAGAGCTCGGAGTCCTGCATCCAATGGAGAGCAAATTTTACCCATGCAGTTTGTTTAGTGGTCAATATACAGCGGGTTTGTAATAATGTATTTAGCTCGAAAGGAGACCTAAGCTTTAAAGATCCATAACTTTTTATTCGGTTGTCCGATTTTCGCCCACAATACCTTTTCGTAATGAGATCGGAGCCCAAAATCCAATGGAGAACGAATTTTACCCATTCAAGGTCTTTTAGAGGTCGATATACAGTGGGTTGTAGTGGTAATGCGAGATTTAGCTCTAAATGACACATAAATTTCAAAATGAAAGAATTTTAGATGCGGTTTGTAGTGAACATGAGAGATTTAGCTCCAAATGACACTCAAACTTTAAACAACAATAACTTTTGATCTGGTTGCCTGATTTTACCCCATACAACACAATTTAGGTCTGATATCGGAGCCCTACATTCATTGAAGAACAAGTTTTACCCATTACAGTTCTTTAGTTGTCTATATTGAGCGGGTTGCACTATCAATGCAAAATGTAGCTCCAAATGACACCTAAACTTCAAACAACCATAACTTTTGATCTGGTTGTTTGATTTTTGCCCACAACACCTCTTCGAAATGAGCTCTGAGCCCTACATTCAATGGAGAGCAAGTTGTACCCAATGTAGTTCATTTAGTGGTCGATATACATTGAGTTGAAGTGATAATGTGGGATTTAGCTCCAACTGACACCTAAACTTCAAACAGCTATAACTTTAGATCCGGATGTCCGAATTTTTCACAGAACACCTTTTCGGAAAGAGCTCAGAGCCATACATCCTAAGGAGAATAGGATTTACTCGATCAAGTTCATTTACTGGTCGACGTATAGTTGATTGCAGTAGAAATGAGGGAGTTTGCTCCAATTGGCACCTAAACTTTAAAGATCCATAACTTTTGATCCGGTTGTCTGATCTTTGCCCACAATGCCTTTTCAGAATGAGATTGGAGCCCTGAATCCATTGGACAACAAGTTTTACCCATTCCAGTTCGTTTGTGGTTGATCTACAGTTGGTTGTAGGGAAACATGAGAGATTTAGCTCCAAATGACACTCAAACATTAAACCGCAACAACTTTTGATCTGGTTGCCTGATTTGACGACACAACACCTTTTCGAAATGAGCTCGTAGCACTACATTCATTGGAGCACAAGTTTTACCCATTCCAGTTCATTTAGTTGTCAAAATTTAGAGCGTTGCAGCTGCGAAATTTCGCTCCAAATGACACCTAAACTTCTAACATGCATAACTTTTGATTTGTATGTTTGATTTTTGCCCACATCACATTTTCGGAATTGCTCGGAGGCATAAATCCAATGGAGCACAATTATAAACCCTTCCGGCTCATTTTAGTGGTCAATATACAGGTGGTTGCAATGGTGACGAGGGCTCCTCTTGACACATAAACTGTAACAGCCATAACTTTTGATCTGGTTGTCCGATTTTTGCGCACAACACCTTTTTGGAAAGAGCTCGGAGCCCTGCATCCAATGGAGAGCAAATTTTACCCATCCAGTTTGCTTAGTGGTCAATATACAGCGGGTTTGTAATAATGTATTTAGCTCGAAAGGAGTCCTAAGCATTAAAGATCCATAACTTTTTATCCGATTGTCCGATTTTCGCCCACAATACCTTTTCGTAATGAGATCAGAGCCCAAAATTCCATGGAGAACGAATTTAACCCATTTGTTTAACCCGGGAAACCGCTTCCAAGAGGATTACTCGCAGACCGAGCGGTTTGCGGATCTAAGTCGCCCGGCTCAGATTAAACGAGATCCATCGACACCAGCTAACACAGGTCGGGCGGTCTGGCATAACTCAGACCGCCGCCAAGTACTAAAGATAGTCCAGGCCCTAGTCCAGCAGGGCAAGTCGCGGTCTCAAGTCGGAGGTCGCACGGTTTATGTCATGGGGATAAGCCAAGGTCCAAAATCAAAGAACAAGCCGCGGTCTCAAGACAAAGATCGAGCGGGTAGCATCATCGCCTTGGCCGCATCATCTTTAGCCTCTGGTTAGACAATTCGGAGGGGCAAGCCGCCAAGCCGCGCGGCTTCTTTCTTTCCTTTTTTGTGTATCCCGTCACCGCCTGCCCGTTTCTCCTGTACCCGGGCAGGCGGTTATTTTATCCCTGCCCGTTCGGGCAGGCCCCCAAGCCTATAAATTGGGGGCGGCACTGTTCCCAAGACACGCACACTCGAATCTACGAGCTCGCTTGTTTGAGCTGCGGACTCGAGTTTCTCGTCTTGCGGACTGTCTGACCGGCCAACTTCTCTTTTCCTGCACTTGCAGCCCGCTGTAACCACTTCTTTCTAATCAAAGGAAAGCCCGTCGCAGGAGTGGCATTTGCCGCGGCGGGCGAAGTCTGGCCTTGACCGCTGCTAGCGGTCTCATTCTTCCACACAAAAAGTAACCGGCAACCCGCAGCCTCCGGTTTCCCTCGGAGGTGCGATCTCGGACTCAACAGAAACACGCGACCTTCAGATCGCGGATTGTCGGTGAAATCCTTTTCGCCACGATGTCAGACCGTTAGTTCCCCCTTGGAGACCGCTCCGATCATAGCGAGGACTCTTTATGGGAAGCCCTGGAGCAATCAAGGAGAGAAGCCGAGCGGGCTCAGAGGGCCACTGATCAGCGACTTGAAGCGATCAGTCAGACTTTAGCAATGCTAACCGAGCGACTAGTTCCGCAACAAGCCGCGGCTAATCAGGCGGTGACCCCGGTCCTTCCTCCACCTCCTCCTTACTCGCTACCGCAAGCCGCTAATTTCCAGCTCCATCAAGAAGACCCTGCGGCTAGGAAAAACTTCTATCAGGAAGCCGCGCACAACATGCCAGCTCGAGTCCTCGACTTCCAGGGGGCGACTTCTCACGCTGCCCACCTTTCCTACCCGCAGGAGGGCGCGGCTCGTCTCTCCTACCCGCCTGAAGTTCCTATTCATCACTCCTACCCGCCAGAAGCTGCTGCCCGTTCTTCTTATCAGGTGGCTTGTCCGCGAATAGCCGCAGCTCCGTCGGCTTATTACCGTGCTCCTCTGTATGAAGACATGGAAGAAACTTCTCCCTTTGTGGACGAAGTCAGAGGGGAACCTGCCCCTAATAATTTCAGGGAGCCTCGCCTGCCAGTTTTCAATGGGGAGACTGATCCCACGGTTCATTTACAAGCTTTCGAGTCAGCCATTGCTCTCAGAACCTTAACTGATGCAACCAAGTGCAAGCTTCTTGTAACCTCCTTTGAAGGACAAGCGAGGGAATGGTTTTACGGTTTGCACCCCAGGTCGATCCGTTGTTTCGCGGAGCTGCGAAGAGAATTCCTGCTGAGATTCTCCACCTCAAGGAAGAGAAAGAGCGGCCCGGCGGCCCTTTTCGATATAAAACAACGGGAAGGCGAGACATGGGCTCGTTTTGTGGATCGATTCCAGAAAGAGATCATGGAAGTCCAAAATGTGGACCCGGAGCTGTATAGGGTTGCCCTCATCCATGGCCTAAGAGAGGAACCCTAAAGTTCGAAGCAAATATAAGGGAGCCTAAGACTTATCAGGAAATGATAAGTTTGGCAAATATGTTTATCAGAGGAGAGAAGAGCAATCCAGACTACGTCGCGAAGCTGGTAAGCGACAAGGAGCCATCAAATCCGTCCTTCCATCATCCACAATCAAATCAGTCCCACTTTGAACCCCGTTCCCAAAGGGGAAGGAACTACAAAAATAAGCAACCATTTATGGGCCATCAGCGGTTTCAAGATCAGAAACCACCGTTGGCCGTCGCCCCCGCTCCATCTGCTCCCTTTCCGCAAATCATGCCGGTATATTTGCAACAGTATGCCGCGCAGCCACCTCCAGTCATTCCATCAACTCAATACGATGATTCACAAGAGTCATTCACTCCCCTAAACGTCACCATGGACGAAGTAGTCCAGATTCTGCAAAAGAGGCTGTTTGCCCGGAAAACCGCTTCTCGGGTTGGACCATTAGCAGACCGCTCGAACTCCTGGGTCAGGCCGCTGGGTCCCGGGATCAGCGGTTCCCAGTTCAAGAAGGGCCAGGCCGGGCGGCCTGGTGTCATTTCCGAATCGCCCCCAAAGGGGAGAAGATCGTCAAAAGCTAAGGCACAAAGTTCATCCGCAGTCTCAGCTAGAAGGCCGCGCGGGTTGTCCCATAGAAACTCGAGGTTCCAGCCCCGAAGAACAGGCCGGGGTTCCAGATCAAAGGCTATCCAAGTTACCTCGTGAAGATCGGCTAAGTCATGACCAGAAGGCAGACCGCGGCCTCAATCTCCAAACCGCGCGGTCTGCATTGTTGACTTGGTCCCGGTGTCCTCAGCCTCAAGCAAGACAGGTCGGAAGAGCAAGCCGCCAAGCCGCGCGGCTTCTTTCTTTTTTCTTCCTTGTGCATCCCGTCACCGCCTGCCCGTTTCTCCTGTACCCGGGCAGGAGGTTATTTTATCCCTGCCCATTCGGGCAGGCCCCCAAGCCTATAAATAGGGGGCGGCACTGTTCACAGGACACGCACACTCGAATCAAAGAGCTCGCTTGTCGGAGCTCCGGTCTCGAGTTTCAGGTCTTGCGAACTGTTTGACCGGCCGGCTTCTGCTTTCCTGCACTTGTAACCGCTGCTTTTCAATCAAAGGAAAGCCCGTCGCAAGAGTGGCATTTGCCGCGGCGGGCGAAGTCCGGCCTCGACCGCTGCTAGCGGTCTAAATTCTCTAACCAAATAGTAACCGATAATCCGCAGCCCTCGATTTTCTTCGTGAGCGCACTTATGAATCGAACAGAAACACGCGACCTTCAGATCGCGGACTAACAGTGAAATCTTTGGTTCAGAATGTCAGACCGCCAGTTCCCTCCAAGAGACCGGTCCGATCATAGCGATGACTCCCTGTGGGAGGCTCTGGAGCGAACTAAGAGAGAAGCCGACCAGGCTCAGAAAGCAACTGATCAGCGTCTGGACGCGATCAGTCAGGCTCTAGCTCTGCTAACCAAGCAGTTAGCCCCCCAACAGGCCGCGGTTAACCCGGCCATGACCCCTGTTCTACCTCCTCCACCTCCATACCCATTTGCGCAGGTCGCTCAATCCCAACCGCCACCAGAAGGTTCGGCGGATCGGCAGAATTTCTACCAAGAGGCCGCGCGGCGTATGCCGGCTCGAGTCCTTGACTTCCAGGGGGCGGCTTCTCAGGCCGCTCGCTTTTCCTATCCGCCCGAGGTCGCCGCCTACCAGTCCTACCCGGCCGGAGCACCTGCCCGCTCCTATCAGGCGGCCTGTCCGCAAATGACCGCAGCAGAGATCCCCTACCACCCTGCTTTTTCTCTATACGAGGATGCCGAGGAGAGTTCTCCCTTCACGGATGAGATCCGGGGAGAGCCGGCTCCGAATAACTTTCGAGAGCCACGCTTATCAACATATGGTGGGGAGTCCGATCCGGCAATTCATCTTCAAGCATTTGAATCGGCTGTTGCTCTGAGGACCATCACTGATGCAACTAAGTGTAAGCTCCTGGTGACATCCTTCGATGGACAAGCCAGAGAATGGTTCTATGGATTGCATCCTCGATCCATTAGATGTTTTGCAGAACTGCGTAGAGAATTTCTGCTTCGATTCTCTACCTCAAAAAAGAGGAAGAACGGTCCGGCAGCCCTATTTGAGATACGGCAGCAGGAAAACGAAACGTGGGCCCGCTTCGTCGACCGTTTCCAAAGGGAGATAATGGAGGTGCAAAACGTCGATCCAGAGTTATATAGGGTCGCTCTGATGCATGACCTTAGGGAGGGGCCGCTGAAATTTGAAGCTCAAATCAGGGAGCCAAAAACATACCAGGAGATGATTAGTCTGGCTAACAAATTTATCAGGGGAGAAAAGACCAATCCTGGTTATGTTGCCAAATTGCTCAGCAATAACGATCAGTTTAATCCCGCATCAACTCATCAGCAACGTTACAATCATCCATCTCGGCCTGATTTCGAACCCCAGGCTCAGAGGGGGAGGAATCTTAAGCCTAAACAACCATTCCTCGGCCATCAACGGTTTCAAGATCAAAAACCGCCGTTGGCCATCGCACCCACTCAACCCATGGGAGTTCCGCAAATAATGCCTGTATATCTGCCGCAGTACATCGCACAACCATCCCCAACTATCCCATCCATCCGATATGATGAATCTCAGGAGTCGTTCACCCCTCTCAACGTCACCATGAACGAGGTCGTGCAGATTCTCCAAAAGAGGCCTGACTTCAAGAGGCCTCCTCCCTTGAAATCAGAAATTCGCAACCGGAACCCTAACTTTTATTGTGAATATCATAAAGAGGAAGGGCATCAGACTGAGGATTGCCGGGCCCTCCGGTGGTTGATAGAGAAGCTCTTGAAAGAAGGGAAGCTCCGAGGGTTGATTCGGCAAGAAACCCCGGTTGAGCCGCGAACCGAGAAGAAGAAGGAAGTGGTCGAAGTGACTTGGGAGTGTGCTGATGTGGAAGAGGCAGGTTGCTATGGGGATATACATCCCACAACCGAATGTATAGAGGTGAATGACGTTGGCCCTCTTGGCAACGTCTATTGCATTCATGGTGGGGCAGGAGTAGAATCTTCTCGGAAATCTAGCATCGGGAGAGTTACGAAGCAAGAAGTGGCAGTCGCCTCCACTTCTACTCCAGAAAGGGCGGTCGTTACCTTCGGCCAAGAGGATCTTTCCCCAAATGCAAATCCTTTTGATGATGCAGTGGTGATAAAGGCGGTTATTGAAAATTACACCGTGCACAAAATTCTGATTGATACCGGCAGCTCAGTTAATCTCATTTTCCGTGAAACATTCGAAGCCCTTAAAACTGGAAAGTCTTTACTCTCCACGGAAGGGCCCCTCTATGGCTTCTCGGGAGAGAAGAAGGAAGTGGAGGGGTGCGTAAAGCTTTTGGTATCGCTGGGGGGAATAACAAAGCTGATAAACTTCGTGGTGGTGGAAGCCCCAAGCAGCTACTGTGCAATTTTCGGAAGGCCAATTCTGAACGCTTACAGAGCGGTAGTATCTACTTTCCATTTGGCCTTGAAGTTCGCCGCTGAGGGGCGTCAGTATCGGATCCGGAGTGATCCAAGGGTTGCTCGCGAATGCTATGTAAAGACAGTTAATGTGATCACCGAGGCATCACTTCACAAGGCTCAGAATGACATCTATGAGGTGTCCAAGCTCCCTGAGGAAATCAAAGAAAGCACAGAGCGGAAAGGAGTTTACCTGGAACCTGCCCAGGAGATCCAAGAAGTCCCCATTGCTGAAGGGGAAGAGAAGAAGCTGATCATCAACGCCGAGCTGTCAGAAGAGGAAAAAGCTCAACTAACCTCCTGCCTGTTGGAGAACTTGGACATCTTCGCCTGGTCAGCGGAGGACATGCCTGGGGTAGATCCAGACGTAGCATGCCATCACCTCAACGTCTCTCCTGAATTCAAGCCGATCCAACAAAAGAAGAGGGAGGTGGCAACAAAGCTGGCATTGCCCATCAGAGAGGAGGTTTCCAAGCTCCTAAAAGCGGGTTTTATTTCTGAAATTCAATATCCAACGTGGATGTCAAACATTGTAATGGTTCCAAAATCTGGTGGGAAGTGGCGCATGTGCGTGGACTTCACAAAGCTCAATAAAGCGTGCCCCAAAGATTGCTATCCCTTGCCTCGGATAGATGTTCTAGTAGATTCCGCGGTAGGATATAATTTCATGAGCTTTCTAGATGCATTTTCTGGTTATCACCAGATTAAGATGCATAAACCTGATATCCCGCATACATCCTTCATTACCAATGATGGATGTTATTGTTATCTTGTCATGCCCTTCGGGCTCAAAAATGCGGGGGCGACATATCAGAGGATGATGGACACAGTATTCAGAAAACAGAAAGGGAGAAATCTTGAAGTATATGTAGACGATCTTCTTCTAAAAAGTAAAACTTTTTCAATCCATCTGAAAGACCTCGTAGAGACGTTCGCTACTCTGCGGAGGTTCAAATTAAAACTAAATCCTTTGAAATGTGTGTTTGGGGCCAACAAAGGAAAATTTCTGGGACACCTTCTCACTCCTAATGGCCTCGCGCCAAACCCAGATAAAGTAAAGGCCATCCTAGACATGACCCCTCCTCGCAATCCGAAGGAAGTACAGCAACTTGGGGGGAGGTTGGCAGGATTAAGCCGATTCATTTCCAAGTCGGGGGATAAAAGCGCTCCATTTTTCAAAACACTTAGGGGAGGATCTAAGTTCGAATGGAGTGAAGAGTGCGATAATGCTTTCGAACAGTTGAAAAAGCAGTTAACCTCAACCCCTCTTCTTCAAAGCCCTCGCGAAGGGGAAACACTGTCCTTATACTTGGGAGTGGGCCCAGATGCGATAAGCTCTGTCCTGGCGCGGGAAGAAAAAAAGAAGCAGTTTCCTATATATTATGTCAGCCACATCCTCAAAGATGCGGAAACTAGATATTCAATCTTGGAGAAATTAGCCTTGGCTTTGGTCATGTCGTCACGAAGGCTCCGCCCCTATTTTCAGGCTCATTCCATTCAGGTGGTCTCGGACCATCCACTAAAGAGCATCTTGGAAAAGCCGGATCATTCAGGAAGGTTGGCCAAATGGGCAATCGAGTTAAGCGAGTTCGAAATATTATACATTCCCAGAACGGCAATAAAGGCACAAGTATTGGCAGATTTCTTGGTAGACACGATGGAGTCTAATCCAGAACAAATAATGCAATCTCCCTTGGCTTGGATCATTTATGTGGATGGGGCTTCTGGCAGAAACTCCGTGGGAGCCGGAGTGGTTCTGATCAGTCCAAATGGCATCAGGCTGGAGCAGGCTATCAAATTCTTCTTTTCAGTTACAAATAACCAGGCCGAATACGAAGCATTCTTGGCCGGCTTGAGGCTCGCGAAGGAGCTTGGGATAGAACACGTTCATGTGAAAACTGATTCTCTTGTGATGGCTTCGCAGGTTCTAGGGAATTATGAAACAAGAGAACCAATATTGAGAAAGTATCTATTTTTAGCTAAGAAAGAAATTGGGAGATTCAAATCCTTCATTATCGAACACATTCCGAGAACACAGAATGAAGAGGCAGACGAATTGTCAAAAGTTTGGTCTTCCATCAGGAGGGGTGACCTCAGAACTCTTTCGTCCGGCAATAGATGAGACAGAAGAAGAGGAGCTCATGCAGATCGATCAGCATCTTTCCTGGAAAGACCCCTACGAATTGTTTCTGTCAAAAGGAGAGTTTCATTCATCCATCAGGGACAGAAATAGATTCAAAAGAAAGGCAGCCTACTACTACTTGATGGCAGGAGTCCTGTATAGAAAAACTCTGATTTCTCCCTCAGCGCGATGTGTCTCAGAAGAAGAAATTCCGATCATACTTCAGGAAATTCATTCAGGAGAGTGTGGTAGTCATTCAGGAGCGAACACTTTGGAGAAAAGGATCTTGCGGCAGGGATATTTCTGGCCGACCATGAGGAAAGATGCCGAAGCATTTGCCAGGCGATGTGTCCAGTGCCAAAAGTTCGCTCCTCTTCAACATTTGCCTGCTCGGTCGCTCAGGTCGATAACCGCGCCGTGGCCCTTTGCAGTATGGGGAATGGATCTTATGGGACCCTTTCCAATGGCCAGCGGTCAACGCCGTTTCATCCTCGTAATGATCGACTATTTCAGTAAGTGGATTGAGGCAAAAGCGCTGGCAAAAACAACAACTCAAATTGTCAAAACTTCATCTGGGGGGAAATAATCTGCCGGCATGGAATTCCGTTAGCAATTGTTACCGATAACGGTCCACAGTTCAACAATTCTGAGATGAAAAGCTTCTGCGATCAGGCGGGAATTGATCTGCGATTTTCCTCAGTACATCATCCCAGGACCAATGGTCAGGTGGAAGCAGCAAACAGGCAAATCCGGCAGCTCTTGATGAAAAGGGTCTTAAATCAAAAAGGGAATTGGGCGGACCAGCTTCCTTCCATCCTTTGGACTCTTCGTACTACGCCATCTTCAGCTACAGGGGAGACGCCGTTCAAACTATCTCATGGCTCAGAGGCCGTTGTTCCCGTAGAATTTGAAGTGGTCACTCCAAGGGTTATATATGCAAAAGAGGGAGGAGAATCATGGATGGATGAAAATGATGAGGCTATGAGGTATAGTCTGGATCTGATCGAGGAGCTTCAAGACGAGGCAACTATCAGACAGGAGGAAGTTAAAAGGAGGATGGCAAAATATTTTGACAAGAATGTCAGAGTAAAGCAGTTCCCAAGCGGTGATTTGGTATTAAAGAAGGTAGATGCTGCAGCCAGGTCTGGTAATGTTGGAAAGCTGGATCCTAATTGGGCAGGACCTTTTATCATCAAGAAGTATTAAAGAACGGGGCCTACCGTCTCCACACCAGTGAAGGGGAAGACATCCCGCGTACTTGGAGCGGTGACGATCTTAAACGATTCTATCCTTGAATTATCTCTTTTATTCTCTACATTTCTTTTTGTATTAAATGAAAAGCCCTATACTGACACCTCTTCTTGTCTGATGGTTCTCTACATCGTGAACGTAAATATACATATCTCACTCCCCAAACCTCTGAGATATCGCCGAATTCTGCTCGAACCCCCTCGGATTGTAGTCGTAGCGTAAAACCCACCAAGACCATGTGATGCGGGGAGTTTTCGCACACGTGTAGTGGTAGCTTGCCAATTCCGCTGCGGAGGTCTTCAGAATTTTGGATCCCGGCCGATATCTGACACACCCCTGCATCAAGGGAGGTCTAGGTGATTGTCAGCTCTATCATGCCCCGAAGGGATATAGTTACATCTTTGATGATCTTTCTGAGGAAAGCAATGTTCGCCGTCGAGGCCCACCTGCCCAACTGATCATCATAGTCTGTGACCATCGAATACTCTTAGGTACTCTCGAAACGGTGCCTAGTTGGGCCCACAACTGAGTTGATCTCTCTGAGGAAAGCAATGTTCGCCGCCGAGGCCCAACTGCCCAATTGATCAACTCGGCTTGTAACCCTAGGCAAGAGAGCGGATGAGTCGTTTACAGCTCTTATGACCACTTGAGGAAAGCAATGTTCGCCGCCGAGGCCCACCTGCCCACTTGGTCATTTGAGTCTGTACATACCTTTTTTATTCTTTCTCTACAGGGAGGCATTTGCCTCTTATGGTTTCTTGTATAAGAACAATTCGAGGAAGATTTGGTTAAAACAGGTGCAGGTGTTCGTCTACCCTAATAAAGGGTTATGATATTAAGACCGTGCGGTCTGTACATACCTCTTTTATTCTCTCTACAGGGAGGCATTTGCCTCTTATGGTTTCTTGTATAAGAGCAATTCGAGGAAGATTTGGTTAAAACAGGTGCAGGTGTTCGTCTACCCTAATAAAGGGTTATGATATTAAGACCGTGCGGTCTGAACATCCAAACCGAACGGTCTGATTGGAAATAAGTTGGGATATTTCCTGGCAATTATATAATGACCCGAGTGGTTATCCAACCGGGCGACCTTATCAATTGTTTAATTAGGTATCTCCGGAACCGATCATCTATTACCCGGGTGGCATTCAAGCCGGGCGGGTCCATTCATCTTTTATAAATTGATATTTCTGGAACTAATATATATAATTGCTCGGATCTCATTCTGGCCGGACGGTTTTATCTATCTATCCATCCTTTAATAAGTTGGATGTTTTTAGATTTAGTCATATGATTATCCGGATTGTGTTCTAGCCGGGCGAATCTGTCTGTCTTTAAACTAAGTTGGATATCTCCAAAGCTGATTATCTGATTGTCCGGGTTGTATTCAAACCGGGCGGGATCATCCATCCTTTATCAAGATTGAATATTTCTGGAGCTAATTATATGATCGCTCGGGTTACATTTTGACTGAATCGGACCTATCTATCTCTCCCTTCTATCAAGTTGTATTTCTGGATCTGGCTATATGATCCGGGTTGAATTTAAACCGGCCGGGCACTATCTATTCCTGAATGAATAGTCGAAATTGGATATTTCCGGATCTGAATATATGGTCGCTCGGATTGTGTTCTAACCGGTCAGGTTAAGCTATTTCTTAGCGAGAATTATCTCTAGACACAATGGATTGCTCGCCAGGACTGAATTCGAATCGCGTGAAAGTTGTTCATTATTTATAGCAGCAAGTATAAAGTATCTTCAAATGAAAAGAAGCCGCCCGGTCTATATTATAGTCGCATAAGTCTATGCGTTATGGACCATACTATCAGAAATGAGGCGTGTTGAGATCTAAACAAGTAATCGCACGGTTCGGACAAAGGATCGTCGAAGATAATCCATCATCACCTATGCTCGGACCAGGATGTTCGCGCGGTTGGATCATACAGAGCAAAGAAAAGAGACAAGGTATCACAAGTAAGTAATAATAGAAGGACAATCAGACAGGTAAAATCTCTGTTTCATTTTTTCAAAATGTGTTTACAAAATATTGACCGCCCGGCCAACAAAAAGAAACCGGCGGTTACAAAAATTAAAATAAAAGACAAGGGCACTAGTCTGCCGATTCTTTCTTCTTCTTCTTGACAGGAGAATTTGAGTCCGCACCATCGATGTCAACCTCCGGCGAATAACCTTCGCTTAATGAGGAGGAGCCGGATGAACTGCTGTCACTAGACCGCCCGGTCTTGCTTGCAGAACCGGTGGTTCCAGAGGACAAGCTGTCCTCGTCGTCGTCATCGCTGGCATCACCATCCGCGTCGGCTTCTTCAGCGGCCTCACCACTTCCATCGCCTCCTTGATGGAGCACGATCTCCCTGCCCGCGTCGGCCTCGGCCTCCACGCCTACCTTGGATTTTCCTTTTTTCCTTCGGCTGATTTCGTCAAGTTGGACCTTCAAGGCGGGGAAGAGGTCGGAGAAGGTGGTTCCATCAAATCCTTCACACAGACCGCCCCGGTCACCTATGAGACCCAAGGCTTTGTCGATCCCCTGGGCCACATGAGGCAGCACTTCATCTTGGAAGGCCGGGTTGGTCACCTCATATTGCTTCTGCAAGAAGAGGAAAAATGAGTTAGGCCCCGCTAAACAAAGGGAACCGCGTTGTCTTTTGAAAAAACTCACCGCCACGACTTCTTGAAGCCGCGCGTTCTCCTCTCGAAGCCGCGTATTCTCCGCAGCCTGCTCCTCGTACTTCTTCTCCAGGTGTTTCTGAACAGAAACTAGCCGCTTATACGCCAGGGCCATGAAGTGGTTGGCCGAAAACCCCCAGGCGCCGGCTTGAGCCGCTAGCCGGGGGAGCTCTTCTTCAGGGGTTCTCATCAGCTTCCTTAAGGTCTTTCGACCATACAAGGCGTCCCCAGCGGCTAGGGCATGGCGTTCAATTTTGTCGCTCCCCCATGGAGGAAGAGCGGTGGATACCCGGATCCGGCTTCCGTCCCTATGCCAAAGGACGGTCGGATTGCCCTGCAGATCGGGCGGGTTCCCACAAGAGCGAAGGAGCTCGTAGTCATCAGGAGAAGCTGGGCCTTCTTCCTCAGACGATAGCGATCTGTTTCGCTTCAGCCTCTTCTCCCTTTGAGTCAAAACCGGGACGACTGGCGTGACCGGCTTGTTCGCAGGGACGGCGTGGGCAGCTGAAAAGAGAAAACAAAAGTGTAAGTAACGAAGTCCGCGCGGTTACATACAGGCGGTCTGAAAGAACTTACTATGCTCAGGGAGGATATCCTCCAGCTCCGAGAACAGCGGGATGTAGTGGTTGATATCCAACCGCTCGTTCTCAAGGAACGCGAAGGTGTCCGCCTCAATCTTTCCGACCTGAGGGATCTGGAAAACTTCTTCCCCTCGGACTTGCGGGTTGGTCTGCAACAGTCCGAAGTTACCTTCGAGCATTACAAACCGCTCCGACTAGTCGGAGACTTTGTTCGCCAAGTTGACGATCTTCAACCCATGGCAGCCGAAGTAGAGGTGCCCCCTGTAAGTTGAAGACCCCGAGTCGGAGGCAGCCCGCACCGAGAAGAACTTTCTGAATAGGTCGAGGGAGAACCTGATCCGCTCGAACCGCAGGTACGAGATGAAAACTATATATGGAGGCGATGGAGTTCGGTGGAAGTTGACCGGGTACGACCCCGTAATGGTCGAAGATGGCTATGACTTCAAGCGGCAGTGGAAACTTGAAGCCATATTCGAAGTGGTCGACCGGGATGGCTATCTGGTGCGGGTTGGAAGAGTTAATCCGCTCATCGCGTAGAGGAAGCCGCGCGAGTAGATTACTCCCTGCCATGTGTTTTGCGATAAAATCGTCCAGTTCGCTCTGAGTAAGGCGGCATTCCGGATGGTCCCCCGAATGGAATGCTAAGGCCGCATCAGCTCGGACGGCTTTAACTTTAACAGGTCGCTGCGACTTGTTCTTGGATCGCGCCATCCGGAAATCGTGAGAATGACTTCGAAGAATTACCTACTTATAGATTTCTATGATCTGTGAATAGTAAAATCATATCGCGGCTATACATTCTAACCGCGCGGTCAGTGATCTAAATGGTTAGATTCACCAGAAAAATAAAAGAAACAAAGGCATCCAGGAAAACAAAAGCAAGCATACATCACAGATCGAGCGACCTAAAGTCGGTTCGAATAAAAGCATGAGATCTAAAACAGAACACAAAGTATAGCGGTTAAATAAAGAGACCGCACGAGTTATCCAGAATACAAGACAAAAAACATTGTTCAAACCAATAAGCCACACTTATGGTACAAATTGTTCTTAAAGGCCGGTCACGGCTGACGGCGTTCTGGGGGAGACGTCCTCTCTGTGAAGTCGCGCGACCTGGTCACTGGTTGTGTTCAGGAGAGAATAAATCTGGCTTGTATGATAATGAAGGTGGTTGATTGTGCTATGAAGCCGCCCGGCATCCCTTTCGACCCGCGTAGCGGCAATCATACGTGTTTGCCCGGAAAACCGCTTCTCGTTTGAACCATTATCAGACCGCTCGGACTCCTGGGCTAAGCCGCTGGGTCCTGGAATCGGCGGTTCTCAGTTCAGGAAGGGCCAGGCCGGGCGGCCTGGTGTCATTTCCGGATCGCCCCCAAAGGGATAAGATCGTCAAAGAGCCAAGGCAAGAAGTTCATCCGCGGTCTCAGCCAGAAGGCCGCGCGGGTTGTCCCATAGAAACTCGAAGTTCCAGCCCCGAAGAACAGGCCGGGGCTCCAGATCGAAGGCTATCCAAGTTACCTCTTGAAGATCGGCTAAGTCATGACCAGAAGGCAGACCGCGGCCTCAATCTCCAAACCGCGCGGTCTGCATTATTGACTTGGTCCCGGTGTCCTCAGCCGCAAGCAAGACAGGTCGGGAAGGCAGGCCGTCAGATCGCGCGGCCTCTTTCTTTTTCTTCTTTGTGTATCCCGTCACCGCCTGCCCGTTTCTCCTGTACCCGGGCAGGAGGTTATTTTATCCCTGCCCAATCGGGCAGGCCCCCAAGCCTATAAATAGGGGGCGGCACTGTTCACAAGACAGGCACACTCGAATCCAAGAGCTCGCTTGTCTGAGCTCCGGTCTCGAGTTTCAGGTCTCGCGAACTGTTCGACCGGCCGGCTTCTGTTCTTTCACATTTGTAACCGCTTCTTTTCAATCAAAGGAAAGCCCGTCGCAGGAGTGGCTTTTGCCGCGACGGGCGAAGTCTGGCCTCGACCGCTGCTAGCGGTCTGAATTCTCTAACTAAATAGTAACTGATAGTCGCAGCCTTCAATTTTCTTCGTAAGCGCACTTTGAATCGAACAGAAACACGCGACCTTCAGATCGCAGACTGTCAGCGAAATCCTTGGTTCAGAATGTCAGACCGCCAGCTCCCTCTAAGA
>JAWHQI010001564.1:0-68146 GCA_033032865.1 Dactylorhiza incarnata
TTTATACCTGCTTTGAGTTCTCTTTTGCAGAGATTAGCAGGTGTTTGCGAGTCTCTTCAGGTACTCGCGTTATAGATTGTTTTATACCTGCTTTATGTTCTCTTTTTTGCAGAGATTAGCAGGTGTTCGCGAGTTCTCTTCAGGTACTCGCATTATATTATTTCATACCTGCTTTTGAGTTCTCTTTTGCAGAGATTAGCAGGTGTTCGCGAGTTCTCTTCAGGTACTCGCGTTATGTTATATTTTATACCTGCTTTGAGTTCTCATTTGCAGAGATTAGCAGGTATTCGCGAGGTCTCTTCAGGTACTCGCGTTATGTTTTAGGTACTCGCGTTATGTTTTTCGCGTTATGTTTTATGCTGCTTTATGTTCTCTTTTGCAGAGATTAGCAGGTGTCCGCGAGTTCTCTTCAGGTACTCGCGTTATGTTATATTTTATACCTGCTTTGAGTTCTCATTTGCAGAGATTAGCAGGTATTCGCGAGGTCTTTTCAGGTACTCGCGTTATGTTTTATGCCTGCTTTATTTTCTCTTTTGCAGAGATTAGCAGGTATTCGCGAGGTCTCTTCAGGTACTCGCGTTATGTTTTATGCCTGCTTTATGTTCTCTTTTTGCAGAGATTAGCAGGTGTTCGCGAGTTCTCTTCAGGTACTCGCGTTACGTTATATTTCATACTTGCTTTGATTTCTCTTTGAAGAGATTAGCAGGTGTCCGCGAGTTCTCTTCAGGTACTCGCGTTATGTTATATTTTATACCTGCTTTGAGTTCTCATTTGCAGAGATTAGCAGGTATTCGCGAGGTCTCTTCAGGTACTCGCGTTATGTTTTATGCCTGCTTTATTTTCTCTTTTGCAGAGATTAGCAGGTACTCGCGAGGCCTCTTCAGGTACTCGCGTTATGTTTTATGCCTGCTTTATGTTCTCTTTTGCAGAGATTAGCAGGTGTCCGCGAGTTCTCTTCAGGTACTCGCGTTATGTTATATTTCATACCTGCTTTGAGTTTTCTTTTGCAGAGATTAGCAGGTGTCCGCGAGTTTTCTTCAGGTACTCGCGTTATGTTATGTTTTATACCTGCTTTGAATTCTCTTTGCAGAGGTTAGCAGGTGGTCGCGAGGTCTTTCAGGTACTCGCGTTATATTTAATACCTACTTTGAGTTCTCTTTTGCAGAGATTAGCAGGTATTCGCGAGGTGTCTTCTGGTACTCGCGTTATGTTTTATACCTGCTTTGAATTCTCTTTTGCAGAGATTAGCAGGTGTTCGCGAGTTCTCTTCAGGTACTCGCGTTATGTTTTATACCTGCTTTGAATTCTCTTTTGCAGAGATTAGCAGGTGTTCGCGAGTTCTCTTCAGGTACTCGCGTTATGTTTTATACCTGCTTTGAATTCTCTTTTGCAGAGATTAGCAGGTGTTCACGAGGTCTCTTCAGGTACTCGCGTTATGTTTTATACCTGCTTTGAATTCTCTTTTGCAGAGATTAGCACGTGTTTGCGAGTTCTCTTCAGGTACTCGCGTTATGTTTTTATACCTGCTTTGAATTCTCTTTTGCAGAGATTAGCAGGTGTTCGCGAGGTCTCTTCAGGTACTCGCGTTATGTTTTATACCTGCTTTGAGTTCTCTTTTTGCAGAGATTAGCAGGTGTTCGCGAGGTCTCTTCCAGGTACTCGCGTTATAGTTTTATACCTGCTTTGAGTTCTCATTTGCAGAGATTAGTAGGTATTCGCGAGGTCTCTTCAGGTACTCGCGTTATGTTTTATGCCTGCTTTATGTTCTCTTTTGCAGAGATTAGCATGTAGTCCGCGAGTTCTCTTCAGGTACTCGCGTTATGTTATATTTCATACCTGCTTTGAGTTCTCTTTTGCAGAGATTAGCAGGTGTTCGCGAGTTCTCTTCAGGTACTCGCGTTATGTTATATTTCATACCTGCTTTGAGTTCTCTTTTTGCAGAGATTAGCAGGGTGTTCGCGAGTTCTCTTCAGGTACTCGCGTTATGTTATATTTCATACTTGCCTTTGAATCTCTTTTGCAGAGATTAGCAGGTTGTTCGCGAGTTCTCTTCAGGTACTCACGTTATGTTATATTTCATACTTGCTCTTGAATTCTCTTTTGCAGAGAATTAGCAGGTGTTCGCGAGTTCTCTTCAGGTACTCGCGTTATGTTTTATACCTGCTTTGAATTCTCTTTTGCAGAGGTTAGCAGGTGGTCGCGAGGTCTTTCAGGTACTCGCGTTATATTTAATACCTGCTTTGAGTTCTCTTTTGCAGAGATTTGCAGTATTCGCGAGGTTTCTTCAGGTACTCCGTTATGTTTTATACATGCTTTGAGTTCTCTTTTGCAGAGGACTAGCAGGTGCTCGCGAGGTCTCTTCAGGTACTCGCGTTATATTGTATACCTGCTTTGAGTTCTCTTTTGCAGAGATTAGCAGGTGGTCGCGAGGTCTCTTCAGGTACTCGCATTAAGTTTTATACCTGCTTTGAGTTCTTTTTTGCAGAGATTAGCAGGTGCTCGCGAGGTCTCTTCAGGTACTCGTGTTATAGTTTCTCTTATACCTGCTTTGAGTTCTCTTTTGCAGATGTTAGCAGGTATTCGCGAGTTCTCTTCAGGTACTCGCGCCACGTTCTTTCTTTACTTATTGAGTTCTCCTCAGAGACTAGTAGGTGATTACTAGTCAACCTCAGAGGACAAAGTGAGCCGATGTTCGCAAGGTCCCTTCAGGTACTTGTGAATTTTGTTTTATATTTGATATGACTCTCTTCCCTCACAGGAGAAAGAATAGGCATTCACTAGTTCCTTTGTGGAGAGGCATCAGGTACTCGTTCCCTCTTTGTCTTTCCCACTCTTTCGATAGTTTACCAGTAGCGGATCACGATTTTTGTGGGTCAATACCTACTTTTTCGAAGTTTCTTGGAAATTTGAAAAAGTGCGGGGATTATGTTGACCCAGAAATCGGCGATCCTACCCTGGGAGGCCTCTTTTGCTACATTTTTGTAGATTATGCGCCCGGGAAAGATTAGACCTCACACGAAGGCACTTTTTACACCCGAAGTGGTAAGAAGGGGCAGCCTCATCCTTCAAACCGCTCAAGTGGGGCGGCCTCTTCCATTCAAACCGCTCAAGTGGGGCGGCCTCTCCATTCAAACCGCCCAGGTGGGGCGGCTTCTCCCTTCAAGTCGCCCAGGTGGGGCGGTCTCTCCCTTCAGACCGCAGGGGTAGAGGTCTCCTCCTTCAGTCCGCGCGGGTAGGCGGCCTCCTCCTTCAGTCCGCGCGGGTAGGCAGCCTCCTCCTTCAGTCTGTGCGGGCGGGCCTCCTCCTTCAGTCCGCGCGGGTAGGCGGCCTCCTCCTTCAGTCCGCGCGGGTAGGCGGCCTCCTCCTTCAGTCCGCGCGGGTAGGCGGCCTCCTCCTTCAGTCCGTGCGGGTAGGCGGCCTCCTCCTTCAGTCCGCGCGGGTAGGCGGCCTCCTCCTTCAGTCCGTGCGGGTAAGCGGCCTCCTCCTTCAGTCCGCGCGGGTAGGCGGCCTCCTCCTTAAGTCCGCGCGGGTAGGCGGCCTCCTCCTTCAGTCCGCGCGGGTAGAACTCCAGTCACCGGCTCACCGGAGGTGACGACATCGACCCAGAGCCTATAAATAGGACCCTCGACCATGAAGAAAGGACAGGCAAGCTGGGGGCAAAACCGGCGGCTAGAAACAGTCAGACCGCACCAAGATGCGACCTGTCCGGGCGACCTGTCCGGGCGACCTGTCCGGGGACCTGTCTCGGCGACCTCAGCAACCTGTCCGGGCGACCTGTTCGGGCGACCTCAGCAAACAGCCCGCACGGCTTACTCTTTTCTTACCCGCAACTCTGTTTGTATTCATTCTATTTTCCATGTACTAAACACAATGAGCTATAATACAGATTACTAAATAAAGGGAAAGCCCGTCGCAGGAGTGGCATTTGCCACGGCGGGCGAAGTCTGGCCTCGCCGCAAGCTAGCGGCCCTCTCTTCATCTCTTCTCCCCTCTTCACTCGCAACTCAAGTAACCAGCTGCTCGCGGCCTCCTTTTCCCCCTATTTCCTCGAGTAGATCGTGGAGGTGCCATTTTGGATTCAACATACCTCTCCGACCAGGCCGTGACTTTGTTCGCCAGATTGACCATCTTTAACCCGCGGCAGCCAAGTAGAGGTGGCCTTTGAAGACATCCGATTCAGAGTCCGGGATGGCCCGCACCGAGAATATCTTCCTGAAAAGGTCCAAGAGAAGCGGACTCTCTCAGATCGCAGGTAGGAGATGAAGCTACATATCCCGGCCATCGAGTTGGGAGAAATCTGGCCGGGAACAACTCCATAATGGTCAAAGACCATGGCAAGCTCAATCGAAATCGGGAATTTAAATCCGCTATCGAAATGGTCGATTGGAATCGCGATATGGTTTGGGCCAGACGAATTCATCCGCTCATCACGGAGCGGAAGCCGCGCAAGCAGCGGACTGTCAGTCATGTGCTTCTCGACGAATTCGTCCAGCTCGGCTTTTGTCAAACGACACTCCTCGAGGTCTGCATAATGAAAGGCCACAGCGGCTTCGGAGCGGGTAGCAGAAGTCTTGGCAGGTCGCTTCGGCTGGCGCTTTACTCCTATCTTGAAATTTTGGTAAAAGGAATTTCGGGAGGGCGCTACTTATAAGAACGGCTGATCTGCATTTAGCAAAGGTCAAATCACGGCTAGACCGATCAACCAGTACGGATACATCATCACAAAAGTCAACCACAGAGACTGTATAATTCAAACAAGCGAATTAAAGAATCACGAAAACAAGCAGATCGGTTTATAACCCACAGGCATCAATCAACACAGCAAGAAGGCAAAAAAGTAAATTCAAATATTTAAGCCGCACGGCCTGGATAGCGGATCGAACATTATAAAGTCAGATTCAAGCAATTGTCCAAGGGACCGAATAGAAATATTATTAAAAGTTCATATCTTAGAGCCACTCGTTACGGACGGGTATCGCTCAGTTCATCCTCCCTGTGAAGCCGCGCGACATGATCGCCGATTTGAAGTACAGTTCCCTGCATTTGGTTCATATTATGATTAAGGCGGTTGATCATGCTATGAATCCGCGCAGCATCTCTCTCTACTCGCGTCGCGGAGATCACGCGAGTAGGCAAGGTCGCTGCGGACTCATGAACACTAACAACTGGGTGGATCGTCCCGGCTACAGGAAGAGACGAGCTCGTCCCTGCAACCGGGCGGCTTGACCCTCGCCGGCCTTCGTCAACCACGTTAATAGGGCGCCGACTTCCGCCGGCTTCCTTTGCCAAATGGAGGTATTTGTCCCTATAATAGGCACAGTCCTCTTCGAGCTTGCGAACTTCCTTCTTTCCACGATCAATCCGGACGGTCAGCGCAGCCACCTGGTCTTGCTGCGCCTTTTCTTTCTCTCGGCGCTCTCTCCGCTCGGCCTCCAGCGCTGCTCGGCTTTGCTTCCGTTCGGTTTCCAATTCAACCCGAAGAGCAGCTTTCTCATCTTGGGCGGCCTTCTCTCTCTCCTCCACAGCCCTCAACTGCTTAGTAAGGGTTTCCAGATTCTTTTGAAGCCGGGACATCTCGTCCTCCATCCGAGTATCCAGCAGAGAAGAACGCAGCAGGGGTGGATCAAGAGGGGGAAGATAGGTCACCAGTTTGCCCGGCTTCGGAATAGAGTCACGGTCATCTGCAATAAGAGAAAATAGTCAAGGAGTGTTCAAAAGGAAACCGCTTTCATCGAATTTTCCTCGCTTACAAGCCGCGGCAGTTTGAATTGAATTCGGGCGGACGGGTCGCCTTGTTAGCTCGGTATCGAACTTTCGGCGTTGTTCTCTCCACGATCTCTCACTTTGCCTCCGCTTAGCAACAGAGAATTGAGCAGCGGAGGGAAAGAAGCTGGGCGACGGGTTCAACAACGAAGCGCGCGACTTGTTTCGAGGCCGTGGCCTGAAAAAATGAACAGGGTGGTAATCTGCTTCCCTTTTACCTCGCAGCAGAAGATTGGTTGGCGGTGGTGGCGGCCCGGTAAGCTGATCCCTTACTCGCTCCGCCTTCACCTGCATAAATCGGAGACCGGCCATTATAGTGTCTTCGGGAGCCGGTACAGTTTCCTCGATTCTAGTCGCAACTTCATGGAGGACGACCTCCTTAGGGCTGGTCGCATCCTCAGACAGGACGGATCCTTTCTCTCCTGGCGGGTTGGCAGCCTGCAGTTCGGAAGAAGTTCTCAGCAGATCATCTTGCTTCTGTAGAGAATCAAAATCCTTGAGGAGGTCACTTACGGAAATCCTATGAGCATCGACTGGAACCTGGTCGTTCGGCTGGGGGGAGGGAGTAATCAAGCCCTCCGAGACTTCATTCTCGCGCGACTTGCCTTGCAGGCTGTCCGCTCTCGGTTTCCCGGACGCTGCTTTGTTCTTGGCCTTTAGCTTCTTCATCTTCTTGAGAAGCCTGTCCGCTGTGGACTCCTCCTTCTTTCTCTTCTTCGACTTCAGGGCGGTTGGTTTTTCTGGACTGTCCTCAACGTTAATTACTGGAGCTTCCTGATCGGTCAGCTTGGGGGAGTCAACTGCCTCTCCCCCTTCATCCCTTATGTTCAGATGAAAAACCCCGGACGGAGTAACTTCCATCTTAAAAGACTCATCCCCATCGCCTTTTTGGGAAGCAGTCTCCAAGTCTGTCTTAGCCGGCGGGGAAGGTGGGCTGTTTCCTTTGTCAGAGAAGGTTGGGGGATCAGCTGGGGGTGGGTTCGGACAGCTCGCCTCCTTTTTAGTCGACAGGTCGCCTGTTTGCTCGGGAAGCAGGTCGCCTGTTTGCACGGGAAGCAGGTCGGTCGGCTTACTCGCCTCCTTTTTAGCTGACAAGTCGATTGTCAACCCGGCAGGCGGGTCGGTTGGCTTACTCGAGGAAGCAATTGTTACTGTCTTATCAGGCCGCGTCGCCTTCTTCTTCTTCTTATCTTTCGAGTGGTCTCTCTCGCGGTTCTTTCCGGGCTTCTCAAGAACTTCGAGCGCGGCCATCAAGTCCACCATCTTTTTCAGGCTGTTCAACCTGGAAGTCCTAACCGCAATAAGCGAGTAGTGACTTGTGGTAACAATGGAGTTATGCCAGAATCGAAGCTTCTGGAACATTTATAACCAACGGGGTGAAGTCGGCGCGGTCTCCGGCTAGCAATGATATTTTCGAAATCTTCACGAAAATTTAAAAATATGCGGGGATTATGTTTACCCGGGAAACCGCTTTCAAGAGGATTTTTCGCAGACCGAGCGGTTTGAGGATCCAAGTCGCACTGTTCAGGTTAAACAAGATTCATCAGTACCAGCTAGCACAGGCCGGGCGGTCTGACATAATTCAGACCGCCTCCAAGTATTAAAGATAATCCAAGCCCAAGTCCAACAGGGCAAGTCGCGGTCTCAAGTCGGAGATCGCGCGGTTTGTGCCATGGAGACAGGCCAAGGTTCGAGGTCAAAGAACAAGCCGCGGTCTCAAGACAGAGACCGCTCGGATAGCATCGTCGCCTTGGTCGCATCACCTTCAGCACCTGGTCAGACAGGCCGGAAGGGCAAGCCGCCAAGCCGCGCGGCATCTTTCCTTCTTTGTGTATCCCGTCACCGCCTGCCCGTTTCTCCTGTACCCGGGCAGGCGGTTATTTTATCCCTGCCCGTTCGGGCAGGCCCCCAAGCCTATAAATAGGGGGCGGCACTGTTCCCAAGGAACGCAGACTCGATCTAGGAGCTCGCTTGTTTGAGCTGCGGACTCAAGTTTCTCGTCTTGCGGACTGTCTAACCGGCCGGCTTCTCTTTTCCTGCACTTGTAACCCGCTGTAACCCCTTCTTTCTAATCAAAGGAAAGCCCGTCGCAGGAGTGGCATTTGCCGCGGCAGGCGAAGTGTGGCCTTGACCGCTGCTAGCGGTCTCATTCTTCTGCACAAAAAGTAACCGGCAACCCGCTGCCTCCGGTTTCCCTCGGAGGTGCGATTTCGGACCCAACACCTGTTAGAAGTTTATGTGTCATTTGGAGAGAAATTTTGCATTACCGCTGCAACGCTCTAAATATTGACAACTAAATGAACTGGAATGGGTAAAACTTGTGCTCCAATGAATGTAGGGATACGAGCTCATTTCAAAAAGGTGTTGTGTGGTCAAATCAGGAAACCGGATCCAAAGTCGTTGCGGTTTAATGTTTGAGTGTCATTTGGAGCTATATCTCTCATTTTTCCCTACAACCCACTTTAGATCAACCGCAAACGAACTGGAATGGGTAAAACTTGTTGTCCAATGGATGCAGGGCTCCGATCTCATTCTGAAAAGGCATTGTGAGCAAAAATCAGACAACCGGATCAAAAGTTATGGATGTTTGAAGTTTAGGTGCCAATTGGAGCAAACTCCCTCATTTCTACCGCAATCCACTATACCTCGACCACTAAATGAACTTGATCGAGTAAATCCTATTCTCCTTAGGATGTATGGCTCTGAGCTCTTTCCGAAAAGGTGTTTTGTGTAAAATCCGGACATCCGGATATAAAGTTATAGCTGTTTGAAGTTTAGGTGTAGGTTGGAGCTAAATCCCACATTACCACTTCAACTCAATGTATATCGACCACTAAATGAACTACATTGGGTAAAACTTGCTCTCCATTGAATGTAGGGCTCGGGGCTCATTTCGAAGAGGTGTTGTGGGCAAAAATCACACAACCTGATCAAAAGTTATGGCTGTTTGATGTTTAGTTGTCATTTGGAGCTACATTTTGCATTAACAGTGCAACCCGCTCAATATAGACAACTAAATGAACTGTAATGGGTAAAACTTGTGCTTCAATGAATGTAGGGCTCCGATATCATTCTTAAATGGTGTTGTATGGGGTAAAATTAGACAACAGGATCAAAAGTTATTGCTCTTTTAAAGTTTGAGTGTCATTTGGAGCTAAATCTCTCACTTTCACTACAAACCGCATCTAAAATTCTTTCATTTTGAAATTTATGTGTCATTTGGAGCTAAATCTCGCATTACCACTACAACCCAATGTATATCGAACTCTAAACGACCTTGAATGGTTTAAATTCATTCTCCATTGGATTTTGGGCTCCGATCTCATTACGAAAAGGTATTGTGGGCAAATATCAGACAACCGGATAAAAAGTTATGGATCTTTAAAGCTTAGGTCTCCTTTCGAGCTAAATACATTATTACAAACCCGCTGTATATTGACCACTAAACAAATTGGATGGGTAAAATTTGCTCTCCATTGGATGCAGGGCTCGGAGCTCTTTCCAAAAAGGTGTTGTGCGCAAAAATCGGACAACCAGATCAAAGTTATGGCTGTTACAGTTTATGTGTCAAGAGGATCCCTCGTCACCATTGCAACCCCTGTATATTGACCACTAAAATGAGCTGGAAGGGTTTATAATTGTGCTTCATTGGATGTATGCCTCCGAGCTTATTCCGAAAAGGTGATGTGGGCAAAAATCAAACATACAAATCAAAAGTTATGCCTGTTAGAAGTTTAGGTGTCATTTGGAGCGAAATTTCGCATTACCGCTGCAACGCTCTAAATATTGACAACTAAATGAACTGGAATGGGTAAAACTTGTGCTCCAATGAATGTAGTGCTACGAGCTCATTTCGAAAAGGTGTTGTGTGATCAAATCAGGCAACCGGATCAAAAGTCGTTGCGATTTAATGTTTGAGTGTCATTTGGAGCTAAATCTCTCATTTTTTTCCTACAACCCACTGTAGATCAATAGCAAACGAACTGGAATGGGTAAAACTTGTTGTCCAATGGATGCAGGGCTCCGATCTCATTCTGAAAAGGCGTTGTGGGCAAAAATCCGACAACCAGATCAAAAGTTATGGATGTTTAAAGTTTAGGTGCCAATTGGAGCAAACTCCCTCATTTCTACCACAATCCACTATACGTCGACCACTAAATGAACTTGATCGAGTAAATCCTATTCTCCTTAGGATGTATGGCTCTGAGCTCTTTCCGAAAAGGTGTTTTGTGCAAAATCCGGACATCCGGATCTAAAGTTATAGCTGTTTGAAGTTTAGGTGTAGGTTGGAGCTAAATCCCACATTACCACTTTAACTCAATGTATATCGACCACTAAATGAACTACATTGGGTAAAACTTGCTCTCCATTGAATGTAGGGCTAAGGGCTCATTTCGAAGAGGTGTTGTGGGCAAAAATCACACAACCTGATCAAAAGTTATGGCTGTTTGATGTTTAGGTGTCATTTGGAGCTACATTTTGCATTAACAGTGCAACCCGCTCAATATAGACAACTAAATGAACTGTAATGGGTAAAACTTGTGCTTCAATGAATGTAGGGCTCCGATATTATTTCTAAATGGTGTTGTATGGGGTAAAATCAGACAACCGGATCAAAAGTTATTGCTCTTTTAAAGTTTGAGTGTCATTTGGAGCTAAATCTCTCACTTTCACTACAAACCGTATCTAAAATACTTTCATTTTGAAATTTATGTTTCATTTGGAGCTAAATCTCGCATTACCACGACAACCCATGTATATCGACCTCTAAACGACCTTGAATGGTTTAAATTCATTCTCCTTTGGATTTTGGGCTCCGATCTCATTACGAAAAGGTATTGTGGGCAAAAATCGGACAACCGGATAAAAAGTTATTGATCTTTAAAGCTTAGGTCTCCTTTCGAGCTAAATACATTATTACAAACCCGCTGTATATTGACCACTAAACAAACTGGATGGGTAAAATTTGCTCTCCATTGGATGCAGGGCTCGGAGCTCTTTCCAAAAAGGCGTGGTGCGCAAAAATCGGACAACCAGATCAAAAGTTATAGCTGTTAATGTTTTGTGTCCAGAGGAGCCCTCATCACCATTGCAACCCCCTGTATATTGACCACTAAAATGAGCTGGAAGGGTTTATGATTTTGCTCCATTGGATGTATGCCTCCGAGCATATTCCGAAAAGGTGATGTGGGCAAAAATCAAACGTACAAATCAAAAGTTATGCATGTTAGAAGTTTAGGTGTCATTTGGAGCGAAATTTTGCATTACCGCTGCAACGATCTAAATATTGACAACTAAATGAACTGGAATGGGTAAAACTTGTGCTCCAATGAATGTAGTGCTACGAGCTCATTTCGAAAAGGTGTTGTGTGGTCAAATCAGGCAACCAGATCAAAAGTTGTTGCGGTTTAATGTTTGAGTGTCATTTGGAGCTAAATCTCTCATTTTTCCCTACAACCCACTGTAGATCAACCGCAAACAAACTGGAATGGGTAAAACTTGTTGTCCAATGGATGCAGGTCTCCGATCTCATTCTGAAAAGGCGTTGTGGGCAAAAATCAGACAACCAGATCAAAAGTTATGGATGTTTAAAGTTTAGGTGCCAATTGGAGCAAACTCCCTCATTTCTACTCCATTCCACTATACGTCGACCACTAAATGAACTTGATCGAGTAAATCCTATTCTCCTTAGGATGTATGGCTCTGAGCTCTTTCCGAAAAGGTGTTTTGTGCAAAATCCGGACATCCGGATCTAAAGTTATAACTGTTTGAAGTTTAGGTGTCAGTTGGAGCTAAATCGCACATTACCACTTCAACTCAGTGTATATCGACCACTAAATGAACTACATTGGGTAAGACTTGCTCTCCATTGAATTTAAAGCTCAGATCTCATTTTGAAGAGGTGTTGTGGGCAAAAATCACAACCTGATCAAAAGTTATGGCTGTTTGAAGTTTAGGTGTCATTTGGAGCTACATTGGGTAAAACTTGTGCTTCAATGAATGTAGGGCTCCGATATCATTCCTAAATGGTGTTGTATGGGGTAAAATCAGGCAACCGGATCAAAAGTTATTGATCTTTAAAGTTTGAGTGTCATTTGGAGCTAAATCTCTCACTTTCACTACAAACCGCATCTAAAATTCATTCATTTTGAAATTTATGTGTCATTTGGAGCTAAATCTCGCATTACCACTACAACCCACTGTAAATCGACCTCTAAACAACCTTGAATGGGTTAAATTCGTTCTCCATTGGATTTTGGGCTCCGATCTCATTACGAAAAGGTATTGTGGGCGAAAATCAGACAACCAGATAAAAAGTTATGGATCTTTATAGGTTAGGTCTCCTTTCGAGCTAAATACATTATTACAAACCCGCTGTATATTGACCACTAAACAAACTGGATGGGTAAAATTTGCTCTCCATTGGATGCAGGGCTCGGTGCTCTTTCCAAAAAGGTGTTGTGCGCAAACATCGGACAACCAGATCAAAAGTTATGGCTGTTACAGTTTATGTGTCGAGAGGAGCCCTCGTCACCATTGCAACCCCCTGTATATTGACCACTAAAATGAGCTGGAAGGGTTTATGATTTTGCTCCATTGGATGTATGCCTCCGAGCATATTCCGAAAAGGTGATGTGGGCAAAAATCAAACGTACAAATCAAAAGTTATGCATGTTAGAAGTTTAGGTGTCATTTGGAGCGAAATTTCGCATTACCGCTACAACGCTCTAAATATTGACAACTAAATGAACTGGAATGGGTAAAACTTGTGCTCCAATGAATTTAGTGCTACGAGCTCATTTCGAAAAGGTGTTGTGTGGTCAAATCAGGCAACCGGATCAAAAGTTGTTGCGGTTTAATGTTTGAGTGTCATTTGGAGCTAAATCTCTCATTTTCCCCTACAACCCACTATAGATCAACCACAAATGAACTGAAATGGGTAAAACTTGTTTTCCAATGGATGCAGGCCTCCGATCTCATTCTGAAAAGGCGTTGTGGGCAAAAATCAGACAACCGGATCAAAAGTTATGGATGTTTGAAGTTTAGGTGCCAATTGGAGCAAACTCACTCAATTTTACTGCATTGCACTATACGTCGACCACTAAATGAACTTGATCGAGTAAATCCTATTCTCCTTAGGATGGATGGCTCTGAGCTCTTTCCAAAAATGTATTTTGTGCAAAATCCGCACTTCCGAATCTAAAGTTATAGCTGTTTGAAGTTTAGGTGTCAGTTCGAGCTAAATCCCACATTAACTCTTCAACTCAATGTAAATCGACCACTAAATGAATTACATTAGGTAAAACTTGCTCTCCATTGAATGTAGGGCTCAGAGCTCATTTCAAAGAGGTGTTGTGGGCAAAAATCACACAACCTGATCAAAAGCTATGACTGTTTGAAGTTTAGGTGTCATTTGGAGATACATTTTGCATTAACAGTGCAAACCGCTTAATATAGACACAACTAAATGAACTGTAATGGGTAAGACTTGTGCTTCAATGAATGTAGGGCTTTGATATCATTCCTAAATGGTGTTGTATGAGGTAAAATCAGGCAACCAGATCAAAAGTTATTGTTGTTTAAAGTTTGAGTGTCATTTGGAGCCAAATCTCCCACTTTCACTACAAACCGCATCTAAAATTCTTTCATTTTGAAATTTATGTGTCATTTGAGCAAAATCTCGCATTACCACAACAACCCACTGTATATCGACCTCTAAACGACCTTTAGTGGGTTAAATTCGTTCTCCATTATATTTTGGGCTCCGGTCTCATTACGAAAAGGTATTGATTGTGGGCGAAAATCGGACAACCTGATAAAAAGTTATGGATCTTTAAGGCTTTGGTCTCCTTTTGAGCTAAATACATTATTACAAACCCACTGTATATTGACCACTAAACAAACTGGATGGGTAAAATTTGATCTCCATTGGATGCAGGGCTCGGAGCTCTTTCCAAAAAGGTGTTGTGCTAAAAAATCGGACAACCAGATCTAAAGTTATGACTGTTACAGTTTATGTGTGGAGAGGAGCCCTCATCACCATTGCAACCCCCTGTATATTGACCACTAAAATGAGCTGGAAGGGTTTATAATTTTGCGCCATTGGATGTATGCCTCCGAGCATATTCCGAAAAGGTGATGTGGGCAAAAATCAAACGTACAAATCAAAAGTTATGCCTGTTAGAAGTTTAGGTTTCATTTGGAGCGAAATGTCGCATGATCGCTGCAACGCTCTAAATATTGACAACTAAATGAACTGGAATGGGTAAAACTTGTGCTCCAATGAATGTAGTGCTACGAGCTCATTTCGAAAAGGTGTTGTGTGGTAAATCAGGCAACCGGATCAAAAGTTGTTGCGGTTTAATATTTGAGTGTCATTTGGAGCTAAATCTCTCATTTTTCCCTACAACCCGCTGTAGATCAACCGCAAACAAACTGGAATGGGTAAAACTTGTTGTCCAATGGATGCAGGGCTCCGATCTCATTCTGAAAAGGCATTGTGGGCAAAAATCAGACAACCAGATCAAAAGTTATGGATGTTTGAAGTTTAGGTGCCAATTGGAGAAAACTCCCTCATTTCTACTGCAATCCACTATACGTCGACCACTAAATGAACTTGATCGAGTAAATCCTATTCTCCTTAGGATGTATGGCTCTGAGCTCTTTCCGAAAAGGTGTTTTGTGTAAAATCCGGACATTCGGATCTAAAGTTATAGCTGTTTGAAGTTTAGGTGTCAGTTGGAGCAAAATCATTGTATATCGACCACTAAATGAACTACATTGGGAAAAACTTGCTCTCCATTGAATTTAGGGCACATAGCTCATTTCGAAGAGGTGTTGTGGGCAAAAATCACACAACCTGATCAAAAGTTATGGCTGTTTGAAGTTTAGGTGTCATTTGGAGCTACATTTTGCATTAACAGTGCAACCCGCTCAATATAGACAACTAAATGAACTGCAATGGGTAAAACTTGTGCTTCAATGAATGTAGGGCTCCGATATCATTCCTAAATGGTGTTGTATGGGGTAAAATTAGGCAACCAGATCAATTGTTATTGCTCTTTAAAGTTTGAGTGTCATTTGTAGCTAAATCTCTCACTTTCACTACAAACAAAATTTAAAATTATTTCATTTTGAAATTTATGTGTCATTTGGAGCTAAGTCTTGCATTACCACTACAACCCACTGTATATCGACCTCTAAACGACCTTGAATGGGTTAAATTCATTCTCCATTGTATTTTGGGCTCCGATCCTCATTACGAAAAGGTATTGTGGGCGAAAATCGGACAACCAGATAAAAAGTTATGGATCTTTAAAGCTTAGCTCTCCTTTCGAGCTAAATGCATTATTACAAACCCGCTGTATATTGACCACTAAACAAACTGGATGGGTAAAATTTGCTCTCCATTAGACGCAGGGCTCCGAGCTCTTTCCAAAAAGGTGTTGTGCGCAAAAATCGTACAACCAGATCAAAAGTTATGGCTGTTACAGTTTATGTTTCAAGAGGAGCCCTCGTCACCATTGAAGCCCCTGTATATTGACCACTAAAATGAGCTTGAAGGGTTTATAATTTTGCTCCATTGGATGTATGCCTCCGAGCATATTCCCAAATGGTGATGTGGGCAAAAATCAAACGTACAAATCAAAAGTTATGCATGTTAGAAGTTTAGGTGTCATTTGGAGCGAAATTTCAGCCACTTTTCAGCCCTCAGATTTCAAAAATTCGGTTCCGTTTGAAAGTTATTTCAGTTTTTCTCCTTCGGTAATTTCTGTTTTAATGGATCATCCGTCCAAGGGCCTCGGGCATCCCTCCGATCACCCAGAAATGCGTGTGCAAAACAACGACATCCATCACCTATTAGCGGAGAACATCCCACTCAAAGAACAAGTGGATTCTCAACTTCATGCTGCAACAACTACCAATGACAAACTTTTCGGCAATCATATAGAACATTGGGCGCGATTTGAAGCAGAAAAGCTCTCTATTCCTCGCCATGAGTTCTATAAGGTGTGTACGAGTAATTCTCCATATCAATTTGATGGGCTAACTTTTCTTGCAGGATAATACCAAGATCCTTCCCATTATTAAACAAAATTTGTTGAGAGGCACTTCCGAGTTGAACCGAGGCTACCAATCTATTCTGGGATAAGTGATCCAGTTTTTCATCTACAAACGTTTGAGGCGGCTACTTCACTAAGAACCTCAGTTCAAGATGATGCAACTATAAGACTAGTGCGGTGGTCTTCAAAACGGTTCTATCCTTAATGATAATGCTCTCATTTGTTTGTATTTTGATATCGAATTAAGTGGATACAACACTAACACTCTTTCTGTGACTTGTCTGTTTCTTATTATCAAACTCACTGAACCATGGAGACATCGCCAAGTTCTGCTCGAACCCCCTCAGATTGTAGTCATTAGTGTAAAACCACGAAGATCATGTGTAGCGGGGAGTTTTCGCACACGTGTAGTGGTAGCTTGCCAATTCCCGTGCGGTGGTCTTCAGAACCATGGATCCCGGCTGATATCCGACACACCCCTGCATCAAGGGAGGTCTAGGTGAATGTTGGCTCTATCATGCCCCGAGAGGGATATAGTTACAGCTTTGATGATCTTTCTGAGGAAAGCAATGTCGGTATAGCCTCCGCGGCATAACCACACCTGCCCAACTGATCATCTTAGTCTGTGACCATCGAATACTCCTAAGTACTCTCAAGCGATGCCTAAGCGGGACCCACAACTGAGTTGATCTCTCTGAGGAAAGCAATGTTCGCCGCTTAGGCCCACCTGCCCAATTGATCAACTCGGCTTGTAGCCCTAGGCAAGAGAGCAGTTGAGTCGTTTAAATATTGGCCCACTTGGTCATTTAAAAGTTGAAAAACTTTTAGACCGGGCGGTTTCATCTATCAAGCCGGTCGGTTTGAAAGAGTACTACAGGTTATGAAAAATGGCTGCATAATATGCTAGCCAAGTGGGTAAAATATATCTGGCTTCAAAGCTGGAAAGCGGGCTATTACAGGAAGCAACAAGGCAGTATTACCGACTCGAGATAATCGAGTCAAGGCTTTCAGTCTAATAGTCGGGAAATGGACTTATTAATCCTCTGGACAATCAGAGCTTATGAAGATATAATCTCTGGCAGTTTCAGCCCGCGATTCATCTTCACTGAGCCAATCAGGATCTACTTTTGAACTGAAATGATAAACTATCAGGGCAACATTTCATGATAACTGGACAATTATTCTTTTGGAGATATCTTTTCCCTGGAGGTTTTTCAGAAAGGATTTGAAGTTTTATAAGGAATAATGCTAAAAACAGAAGATCGCATATGAATATCCAATAGTAAGTAAAATAGCAAAGACTAACCGTTATGCATTATTTTATACCTGCTTTGAGTTCTCTTTTGCAGAGATTAGCAGGTGTTTGCGAGTTCTCTTCAGGTACTCGCATTATAGATTGTTTTATACCTGCTTTATGTTCTCTTTTTGCAGAGATTAGCAGGTATTCGCGAGTTCTCTTTAGGTACTCGCGTTATAGATTATTTTATACCTGCTTTGAGTTCTCTTTTGCAGAGATTAGCAGGTGTTTGCGAGTTCTCTTCAGGTACTCGCGTTATAGATTGTTTTATACCTGCTTTATGTTCTCTTTTTGCAGAGATTAGCAGGTGTTCGCGAGTTCTCTTCAGGTACTCGCATTATATTATATTTCATACCTGCTTTTGAGTTCTCTTTTGCAGAGATTAGCAGGTGTTCGCGAGTTCTCTTCAGGTACTCGCGTTATGTTATATTTTATACCTGCTTTGAGTTCTCATTTGCAGAGATTAGCAGGTATTCGCGAGGTCTCTTCAGGTACTCGCGTTATGTTTTAGGTACTCGCGTTATGTTTTATGCCTGCTTTATGTTCTCTTTTGCAGAGATTAGCAGGTGTCCGCGAGTTCTCTTCAGGTACTCGCGTTATGTTATATTTTATACCTGCTTTGAGTTCTCATTTGCAGAGATTAGCAGGTATTCGCGAGGTCTCTTCAGGTACTCGCGTTATGTTTTATGCCTGCTTTATTTTCTCTTTTGCAGAGATTAGCAGGTATTCGCGAGGTCTCTTCAGGTACTCGCGTTATGTTTTATGCCTGCTTTATGTTCTCTTTTTGCAGAGATTAGCAGGTGTTCGCGAGTTCTCTTCAGGTACTCGCGTTACGTTATATTTCATACTTGCTTTGATTTCTCTTTTGCAGAGATTAGCAGGTGTCCGCGAGTTCTCTTCAGGTACTCGCGTTATGTTATATTTTATACCTGCTTTGAGTTCTCATTTGCAGAGATTAGCAGGTATTCGCGAGGTCTCTTCAGGTACTCGCGTTATGTTTTATGCCTGGTTTATTTTCTCTTTTGCAGAGATTAGCAGGTATTCGCGAGGCCTCTTCAGGTACTCGCGTTATGTTTTATGCCTGCTTTATGTTCTCTTTTGCAGAGATTAGCAGGTGTCCGCGAGTTCTCTTCAGGTACTCGCGTTATGTTATATTTCATACCTGCTTTGAGTTTTCTGTTGCAGAGATTAGCAGGTGTCCGCGAGTTTTCTTCAGGTACTCGCGTTATGTTATGTTTTATACCTGCTTTGAATTCTCTTTTGCAGAGGTTAGCAGGTGGTCGCGAGGTCTTTCAGGTACTCGCGTTATATTTAATACCTGATTTGAGTTCTCTTTTGCAGAGATTAGCAGGTATTCGCGAGGTTTCTTCAGGTACTCGCGTTATGTTTTATACCTGCTTTGAATTCTCTTTTGCAGAGATTAGCAGGTGTTTGCGAGTTCTCTTCAGGTACTCGCATTATGTTTTATACCTGCTTTGAATTCTCTTTTGCAGAGATTAGCAGGTGTTCGCGAGTTCTCTTCAGGTACTCGCGTTATGTTTTATACCTGCTTTGAATTCTCTTTTGCAGAGATTAGCAGGTGTTCGCGAGGTCTCTTCAGGTACTCGCGTTATGTTTTATACCTGCTTTGAATTCTCTTTTGCAGAGATTAGCAGGTGTTTGCGAGTTCTCTTCAGGTACTCGCGTTATGTTTTATACCTGCTTTGAATTCTCTTTTGCATAGATTAGCAGGTGTTCGCGAGGTCTCTTCAGGTGTTTGCCCGGAAAACCGCTTCTTGGGTTGGACCGTTATCAGACCGCGCGGACTCCTGGGCCAAGCCGCTGGGTCCCGGGATCGGCGGTTCTCAGTTCAAGAAGGGCCAGGCCGGGCGGCCTGGTGTCATTTCCGGATCGCCCCCAAAGGGATAAGATCGTCAAAGAGCCAAGGCAAGAAGATCATCCGCGGTCTCAGCTAGAAGACCGCGCGGGTTGTCCCATAGAAACTCGAAGTTCCAGCCCCGAAAGAACAGGCCGGGGCTCCAGATCGAAGGCTATCCAAGTTACCTCGTGAAGATCGGCTAAGTCATGATCAGAAGGCAGACCGCGGCCTCAATCTCCAAACCGCGCGGTCTGCATTATTGACTTGGTCCCGGTGTCCTCAGCCGCAAGCAAGACAGGTCGGGAAGGCAGGCCGTCAGGTCGCGCGGCCTCTTTCTTTTTCTTCTTTATGCATCCCGTCACCGCCTGCCCGTTTCTCCTGTACCCGGGCAGGAGGTTATTTTATCCCTGCCCATTCGGGCAGGCCCCCAAGCCTATAAATAGGGGGCGGCACTGTTCACAAGAGGGGGACACTCGAATCCAAGAGCTCGCTTGTCTGAGCTCCGGTCTCGAGTTTCTGGTCTCGCGAACTGTTGACCGGCCGGCTTCTGCTTTCTCGCATTTGTAACCGCTACTTTTCAATCAAAGGAAAGCCCGTCGCAGGAGTGGCATTTGCCGCGACGGGCGAAGTCTGGCCTCGACCGCTGCTAGCGGTCTGAATTCTCTAGCTAAATAGTAACCGATAGTCCGCAGCCTTCAATTTTCTTCGTAAGCGCACTTTTGAATCGAACAGAAACACGCGACCTTCAGATCGCGGACTATCAGCGAAATCTTTGGTTCAGAATGTCAGACCGCCAGTTCCCTCCAAGAGACCGGTCCGATCATAGCGATGACTCCCTGTGGGAGGCTCTGGAGCGAACTAAGAGAGAAGCCGACCAGGCCCAGAAAGCAACTGATCAGCGTCTGGACGCGATCAGTCAGTCTCTAGCTCTACTAACCCAGCGGTTAGCTCCCCAACAGGCCGCGGTTAACCCGGCCATGACCCCTGTTCTACCTCCTCCACCTCCATACCCATTTGCGCAGGTCGCTCACTCCCAACCGCCACCAGAAGGTTCTGCGGATCGGCAGAATTTCTACCAAGAGGCCGCGCGACGTATGCCGGCTCGAGTCCTTGACTTCCAGGGGGCGGCTTCTCAGGCCGCTCGCTTTTCCTATCCGCCTGAGGTCGCCGCCTACCAGTCCTGCCCGGCCGGAGCACCTGCCCGCTCCTATCAGGCGGCCTGTCCGCAAGTGACCGCGGCAGAGGTCCCTTATAACCCTGTTTTCCCTCTGTACGAGGATGCCGAGGAGAGTTCTCCCTTCACCGACGAAATCCGAGGAGAGCCGGCCCCAAACAACTTTCGAGAACCACGCATGTCAGCATATAGTGGGGAGTCCGATCCAGCAATACACCTCCAGGCATTTGAATCGGCTGTTGCTCTGAGGACCATCACTGATGCAACAAAGTGCAAGCTCCTGGTGACATCCTTTGATGGGCAGGCCAGAGAATGGTTTTACGGATTGCATCCTCGATCTATCAGATGCTTTGCGGAATTGCGTAGAGAATTTCTGCTTCGATTCTCTACCTCTAAGAAGAGGAAGAATGGTCCGGCAGCCCTATTCGAGATACGACAGCAAGAAAACGAAACATGGGCCCGTTTCGTCGATCGTTTCCAAAGGGAAATAATGGAGGTGCAAAACGTCGACCCAGAATTATATAGGGTCGCTCTGATGCATGGCCTTAGAGAGGGGCCGTTGAAATTTGAGGCTCAAATCAGGGAGCCAAAAACATACCAGGAGATGATTAGTCTGGCTAATAAATTCATCAGGGGGGAAAAGACTAATCCTAGTTATGTTGCCAAATTGCTCAGCGACAATGATCAGTTCAATCCCGCATCAACTCATCAGCAACGTTATAATCATCCATCTCGGCCTGATTTCGAACCCCGGGCTCAGAGGGGGAGAAATCTTAAGCCTAAACAACCATTTCTCGGCCATCAACGGTTTCAAGATCAGAAACCTCCGTTGGCCATCGCACCCACTCAACCCATGGGAGTTCCGCAAATAATGCCCGTGTATCTGCCACAATACATCGCACAACCATCTCCACCTATCCCGTCCATCCGATATGATGAATCACAGGATTCATTCACCCCTCTCAACGTAACCATGAATGAGGTCGTGCAGATTCTTCAGAAGAGGCCTGACTTTAAAAGGCCCCCTCCTTTGAAATCAGAAGTTCGCAATCGGAACCCGAACCTTTATTGTGAATATCATAAAGAAGAGGGGCATCAGACTGAGGATTGCCGGGCCCTCCGGTGGTTGATAGAAAAACTCCTGAAAGAGGGAAAGCTTCGGGGGTTGATTCGGCAAGAAACTCCAGTTGAACCGCGAGCTGAGAAGAAGAAGGAAGTGGTCGAAGTGACATGGGAGTGTGCAGATGTGGAAGAAGCAGGTTGCTATGGGGATATACATCCCACAACCGAATGTATAGAGGTGAATGACGTTGGCCCTCTTGGCAACGTCTATTGCATTCATGGTGGGGCAGGAGTAGAATCTTCTCGAAAGTCTAGCATCGGGAGAGTTATGAAGCAGGAAGTGGCAGTCGCCTCCACTTCTACTCCAGAAAGGGCGGTCGTTACCTTTGGCCAGGAAGATCTGTCCCCAAATGCAAATCCTTTTGATGATGCAGTGGTGATAAAGGCGGTTATTGAAAACTACACCGTGCATAAAATCCTGGTTGATACCGGCAGCTCAGTTAATCTCATCTTCCGCGAAACGTTTGAAGCCCTTAAGACTGGGAAGTCTTTGCTCTCCACAGAAGGGCCCCTCTATGGCTTCTCGGGAGAGAAGAAAGAAGTAGAGGGGTGCGTAAAGCTTTTGGTATCGCTGGGGGGTATAACGAAGCTGATAAACTTCGTGGTGGTGGAAGCCCCAAGCAGCTACTGTGCAATTTTCGGAAGGCCAATTCTGAACGCTTACAGAGCTGTAGTATCTACTTTTCATTTGGCCTTGAAATTCGCCGCTGAGGGACGTCAATATCGGATCCGAAGCGATCCAAGGGTTGCACGTGAATGTTATGTGAAGACAGTTAATATGATCACCGAGGCACCACTTTGCGAGGCTCAAAATGACATCCACAAGGTGTCCAAATTCCCTGAGGAAATCAAAGAAAGCACAGAGCGGAAAGGAGTTTTCTTGGAACCTGCCCAGGAGACCCAAGAGATCCCCATTGCTGAGGGGGAAGAGAAAAGGCTTATCATCAACGCCGAGTTGTCGGAGGAGGAAAAAGCTCAACTAACCTCCTGTCTGTTGGAGAACTTGGACATCTTCGCCTGGTCAGCAGAGGACATGCCTGGGGTAGATCCAGATGTAGCGTGCCATCACCTCAACGTCTCTCCTGAATTCAAGCCGATCCAGCAAAAGAAGAGGGAGGTGGCAACAAAGCTGGCATTGCCCATCAGAGAGGAGGTTTCCAAGCTCCTGAAAGCGGGTTTTGTTTCTGAAATTCAATATCCAACGTGGATGTCAAACATTGTAATGGTTCCAAAATCTGGTGGGAAGTGGCGCATGTGCGTGGACTTCACGAAGCTCAATAAAGCGTGCCCCAAAGATTGTTATCCCTTGCCTCGGATAGATGTTTTAGTTGATTCCGCGGTAGGATATAATTTCATGAGCTTCCTAGATGCGTTTTCTGGTTATCACCAGATTAAGATGCACAAACCTGATATCCCGCATACATCCTTCATTACCAATGATGGATGTTATTGTTATCTTGTCATGCCCTTCGGGCTCAAAAATGCGGGGGCGACATATCAGAGGATGATGGACACAGTGTTCAAAAAACAGAAAGGGAGAAATCTTGAAGTATATGTAGATGATCTTCTTCTAAAAAGTAAAACTTTTTCAATCCATCTGAAAGACCTCGTAGAGACGTTCGCTACTCTGCGGAGGTTTAAATTAAAACTGAATCCTTTGAAATGTGTGTTTGGGGCCAACAAAGGAAAATTTCTGGGACATCTTCTCACTCCCGATGGCCTCGCACCAAATCCCGATAAAATAAAAGCCATCCTGGATATGAACCCTCCCCGTAACCCGAAAGAGGTACAACAACTTGTGGGGAGGCTTGCAGGATTGAGCCGATTCATTTCCAAGTCGGGGGACAAAAGCGCTCCATTTTTCAAAACACTTAGGGGGGGATCTAAGTTCGAATGGAGTAAGGAGTGCGACAATGCTTTTGAACAGTTGAAAAAGCAGTTAACCTCAACCCCTCTTCTTCAAAGCCCTCGCGAAGGGGAAACACTATTCTTATACTTGGGAGTGGGCCCAGATGCGATAAGCTCTGTCCTGGTGCGGGAAGAAAAAAAGAAGCAGTTTCCGATATATTATGTCAGCCACATCCTCAAAGATGCGGAAACTAGATATTCAATCTTGGAGAAATTAGCCTTGGCTTTGGTCATGTCGTCACGAAGGCTCCGCCCCTATTTTCAGGCTCATTCCATTCAGGTGGTCTCGGACCATCCACTAAAGAGCATCTTGGAAAAGCCGGATCATTCAGGAAGGTTGGCTAAATGGGCAATTGAGCTAAGCGAGTTCGAAATATCATATGTTCCCAGAACGGCAATAAAGGCACAAGTATTGGCAGATTTCTTGGTGGACACGACGGAGTCTAATCCAGAACAGAGAGTACAATCTCCCTTGGCTTGGATCATTTATGTGGATGGGGCTTCTGGCAGAAACTCCGTGGGAGCCGGAGTGGTTCTGATCAGTCCAAATGGCGTCAGGCTGGAGCAGGCTATCAAATTCTTCTTTTCAGTTACAAATAACCAGGCCGAATACGAAGCATTCTTGGCTGGCTTGAGACTCGCGAAGGAGCTTGGGATAGAACATGTTCATGTGAAAACTGATTCTCTTGTGATGGCCTCGCAGGTTCTGGGGAATTATGAAACAAGAGAACCGATGTTGAGAAAATATCTATTCCTAGCGAAGAAAGAAATTGGGAGATTCAAATCCTTCATCATCGAACACATTCCGAGAACACAGAATGAAGAGGCAGACGAATTATCAAAGTTTGGTCTTCCATCCGGAGGGGTGACCTCAGAACTTTTTCATCCGGCAACAGATTGGGACGGAAGAAGAGGAGCTCATGCAGATCGATCAAAATCCTTCCTGGAAAGATCCTTATGAACTATTTCTGTCAAAAGGGGAGTTTCATTCGTCAATCAAGGACAGAAATAGATTCAGAAGAAAGGCAGCGTACTACTACTTGATGGCAGGAGTCTTGTATAGGAAAACTCTGATTTCTCCCTCAGCACGGTGCGTTTCAGAAGAGGAGGTCCCGGCTATACTTCAGGAAATTCATTCGGGAGAGTGCGGTAGTCATTCAGGAGCGAAGACTTTGGAGAAAAGGATCTTGCGGCAGGGATATTTTTGGCCGACCATGAGGAAAGATGCTGAAGCATTTGCCAGGCGATGTGTCCAGTGTCAAAAGTTCGCTCCTCTTCAGCATTTGCCTGCTCAGTCACTCAGGTCGATAACCGCGCCGTGGCCTTTTGCAGTATGGGGAATGGATCTTATGGGACCTTTTCCGATGGCCAGCGGTCAACGCCGTTTCATCCTGGTAATGATCGACTATTTCAGTAAGTGGATTGAGGCAAAAGCGCTAGCAAAAACAACAACTCAGATCGTCAGAAACTTCATCTGGGGGGAAATAATTTGCCGGCATGGAATTCTGTTAGCAATTGTTACCGATAACGGTCCACAGTTCAACAATTCTGAGATGAAAAGCTTCTGCGATCAGGCAGGAATTGATCTGCGATTTTCCTCAGTACATCATCCCAGGACCAATAGCCAGGTGGAAGCAGCGAACAGGCAAATCCGGCAGCTCTTGATGAAAAGGGTCTTAAATCAAAAAGGGAATTGGGCGGACCAGCTTCCTTCCATCCTTTGGACTCTTCGTACTACGCCATCTTCAGCTACAGGGGAGACGCCGTTCAAACTATCTCATGGCTCAGAGGCCGTTGTTCCCGTAGAATTTGAAGTGGTCACTCCAAGGGTTATATATGCAAAAGAGGGAGGAGAATCATGGATGGATGAAAATGATGAGGCTATGAGGTATAGTCTGGATCTGATCGAGGAGCTTCAAGACGAGGCAACTATCAGACAGGAGGAAGTTAAAAGGAGGATGGCAAAATATTTTGACAAGAATGTCAGGGTAAAGCAGTTCGCAAGCGGTGATTTGGTATTAAAGAAGGTAGATGCTGCGGCCAGGTCTGGTAATGTTGGAAAGCTGGATCCTAATTGGGCAGGACCTTTTATCATCAAAGAAGTATTAAAGAATGGGGCCTACCGTCTCCACACCAGTGAAGGGGAAGACATCCCGCGTACTTGGAGCGGTGACGATCTTAAACGATTCTATCCTTGAATTATCTCTTTTATTCTCTACATTTCTTTTGATAGTTAAATGAAAAGCCCTATACTGACACCTCTTCTTGTCTGATGGTTCTCTACATTATGAATGTAAATATACATATCTCACTCCCCCAAACCTCTGAGATATCGCCGAATTCTGCTCGAACCCCCTCGGATTGTAGTCGTAGCGTAAAACCCACCAAGACCATGTGATGCGGGGAGTTTTCGCACACGTGTAGTGGTAGCTTGCCAATTCCGCTGCGGAGGTCTTTAGAATTTTGGATCCCGGCCGATATCTGACACACCCCTGCATCAAGGGAGGTCTAGGTGATTGTCAGCCCTATCATGCCCCGGAGGGATATAGTTACAGCTTTGATGATCTTTCTGAGGAAAGCAATGTTCGCCGCCGAGGCCCACCTGCCCAACTGATCATCATAGTCTGTGACCATCGAATACTCTTAGGTACTCTCGAAACGGTGCCTAGTTGGGCCCACAACTGAGTTGATCTCTCTGAGGAAAGCAATGTTTCGCCGCCGAGGCCCACCTGCCCAATTGATCAACTCAGCTTGTAACCCTAGGCAAGAGAGCGGATGAGTCGTTTACAGCTCTTATGACCACTTGAGGAAAGCAATGTTCGCCGCCGAGGCCCACCTGCCCACTTGGTCATTTGAGTCTGTACATACCTTTTTCTTATTCTTTCTCTACAGGAAGGCATTTGCCTCTTATGGTTTCTTGTATAAAACCATTCGAGGAAGATATGGTTAAGACAGGTACAGGTGTTCGTCTACCCTAATAAAGGGTTATGATAAATGAGACCGAGCGGTCTGAACATCCAAACCGAACGGTCTGATTGGATATAAGTTGGGATATTCTCTGACAAGTATATGATTACCCGGGTTGTTATTTAACCGGGCGATCTTATCAAATTTTTTGGATATCTCCGGAGCCGATTATCTGTTACCCAGGTTGTTATATAACCGGGCGGTCTTATCAATGTTTTATAAGATGGAAATCTCCGAAGATGATCATCTATTACCCAGGTGACAGTCAAACCGGGCGAGTCCATTCATCTTCTATAAAAATGGATATTTCTGGAAAAGATATATAGTTGCTCAGATTTCATTCTGACCTGGTCGAATTTATCTATCTGTCCATCCGTTAATGAGTTGGGTATTTCTACATTCGGATCATATGGTTGTCCGGATTGTATTCTAGCCGAGCGAATCTATACATCTTTAAACTAAGTTGGATGTTTCCGGGACTGACTAATCTGATTACCCGGGTTGCATTCTAACCGGGCGGATATGCCCGTCTTTTATTAAGTAAAATGTTTCTGAATCTATTCATATGATCGCCCGGGTTGCACACTAACCGGGCGGATCTGACCATTCCTAATCAAGATTCCGGAATAGATTATCTGATTGCCCGGGTTGTATTCAAATCGGGCGGGATTATTCATCCTTTATAAAATTGGATACTTCTGGAGCTAATTATGTGATCGCTCGGGTTACACTTTGACCGATCGGATATATCTATCTCTCTACTCCATCAAGTTAATACTTATGGATCTGGCTATATAATCCGGGTTGAAATTTAAACCGGCCGGGCATTATCCATCCCTGAATGAATAATCAGAATTGGATATTCCTGGATTTGAATATGTGGTCGCTCGGATTGTGTTCTAACCGATCAGGTTAAGCTATTTCTTAGCAAAAGTTATCTCTAGACATAATGGATTACTCGCCAGAACTGAATCCGAACTGCGTGAAAGTTGTTATTCATTACATAGCAGCAAGTATTTAATATTTACAAATGAAGAGAAGCCGCGCGATCCGAATTATAGCCGCATGAATCTATCTGTTATTAGAAATCGAATATCCTGAGATCCAAATGAATAATCGCGCGGGCTGGATAAAGGATCTTCAAAGACAATCAATCATCACTTATGCTCAGACCAAGATGACCGCACGATTAGATCATGGAGAGTAAAGAAAAAAAAAGACAAGGTATTACAAGTAAGTAATAATAGAAGGACAATCAGACAGGTAAAATTTCTATTTCATTTCCCAAAAAAGTGTTTACAAAATATTGACCGCCCGGCCAACAAAAAGAGACCGGCGGTTACAAAAATTAAATTAGAAAAACAAAGGGCACTAGTCTGCCGATTTTTTCTTCTTCTTCTTGGCAGGAGAAATTGAGTCGATGTCAACCTCCGGCGAATAACCTTCACTTAGTGAGGAGGAGCCGGACGAACTACTGTCGCTAGACCGCCCGGTCTTGCTTGCAGAGCCGGTGGATCCAGAGGACAAGCTGTCCTCATCGTCATAGTCATCAGCATCTCCATCCGCGTCGGCCTCTTCAGCGGCTTCATCACTTCCATCGCCTCCTTGATGGAGCACGATCTCCCTGCCCGCGTCGGTTTCGGCCTCCTCGCCCACCTTGGATTTTCCTTTTTTCGGTCGGCTGATTTCGTCAAGCTGGACCTCCAAGTCGGGGAAAAGGTCGGAGAAGGTGGTTCCGCCGAATCCTTCGGACAGACCGCCCCGGTCTCCCATGAGACCCAAGGACTTGTTGATCCCTTGGGCCACATGGGGTAGCACCTCGTCCTGGAAGGCCGGGTTGGTCATCTCGTATTGTCTCTGCAAAAGAAAGGCAAAATGAATTAGGTCGCCCGGCTGATCGAAGGGGACCGCATTGTCTTTTTGAAAAACTCACCGCCACGACTTCCCGAAGCCACGCGTTCTCCTCTCGAAGCCGCGTATTCTCCGCGGCCTGCTCCTCGTACTTCTTCTCCAGGTGTTTCTGAACAGAAACTAGCCGCTTATACGCCAGGGCCATGAAGTGGTTGGCCGAAAACCCCCAGGCGCCGGCTTGAGCCGCTAGCCGGGGGAGCTCTTCTTCAGGGGTTCTCATCAGCTTCCTTAAGGTCTTTCGACCATACAAGGCGGCCCCAGCGGCTAGGGCATGGCGTTCAATTTTGTCGCTCCCCCATGGAGGAAGAGCGGTGGATACTCGGATCCGGCTTCTGTCCCTATGCCAAAGGACGGTCGGATTGCCCTGCAAATCGGGCGGGTTCCCACAAGAGTGGAGGAGCTCGTAGTCATCAGGAGAAGCCGGGCCTTCTTCCTCAGACGATAGCGATCTGTTTCGCTTCAGCCTCTTCTCCCTTTGAGTCAAAACCGGGACGACTAGCGTGACCGGCTTGTTCGCAGGAACGGCGTGGGCAGCTGTAAAGAGAAAACAAAAGTATAAGTAACGAAGTCCGCGCGGTTACATACAAGCGGTCAAAAAGAACTTACTATGCTCAGGGAGGATATCCTCCAGCTCCGAGAACAGCGGGATGTAGTGGTTGATATCCAACCGCTCGTTCTCAAGGAACGCGAAGGTGTCCGCCTCAATCTTTCTGACCTGAGGGATCTGGAAAACTTCTTCCCCTCGGACTTGCGGGTTGGTCTGCAACAGTCCGAAGTTTCCTTCGAGCATTACAAACCGCTCCGACCAGTCGGAGACTTTGTTCGCCAGATTGACAATCTTCAGCCCGTGGCAGCTGAAGTAGAGATGCCCCCTATAAGTCGAAGTCCCCGAGTCGGAAACTGCCCGCACAGAGAAGAATTTTCTGAACAGGTCGATGGAGAATCTGGTTCGCTCGAACCGCAGGTAAGAGATGAAGCTATATATTGAAGCGATGGAGTTCGGCGGAAGCTGACCAGGCACAACCCCATAATGGTCAAAGATGGCAATGACTTCAAGCGGCAGTGGAAACTTGAAGCCATATTCGAAGTGGTCAACTAGGACGGCGATCTGGTGCGGATTGGAAGAGTTAATCCGCTCGTCACGCAAAGGAAGTCGCGCGAGCAGATTACTCCCTACCATGTGACTGGCAATGAAATTGTCCAGTTCGTTCTGAGTGAGGCGGCATTCCGGATGGTCCGCCGAATGGAATGCCAAGGCCGCGTCAGCTCGGACGGCTTTAACTTTAACAGGTCGCTGCGACTTGTTCTTGGATCGCGCCATCTGTAAATCGTGAGAATGACTTCGGAAAATTCCCTACTTATAGATTTCTATGATCTGTGAATAGTAAAATCATATCGCGGCTATACATTCTAACCGCACGGTCAATGGCCTATATGGTTAAAATTCACCAGAGAAATAAAAGAAGCAAAGGCATCCAGAAAAAACAGAAACAAGCATACATCACAGTTCGCCCGGCCAGAAGTCAGTTCGAATAAAACATAAGATCTAAACAAGGCACCAAATATAGCGGTTAAAGGGAAGACCGCGCGAGTTATCCAGAATACAAGACAACAAACATTGTTCAAATCAATAAACCACGCTTATAGTACAGATTGTTCTCAAAGGCCGGTCACGGCTGACGGCGCTCTGGGGAGACATCCTCTCGGTGAAGTCGTGCGACCTGGTCACTGGTTGTGTTCAAAAGAGAATAAATCTGGCTTGTATGATAATGAAGGTGGTTGATTGTACTATGAAGCCGCCCGGCATCCCTTTCGACCCGCGAAGCGGCAATCATACGGGGGGTTGCGGCGGCCTCGTCAATCATTGGATCAGCCGCCCGGACTGGGGGAGGATTCGAGCCCGCTCCAATAGTCGGGCGGCTAACAGCTACCACCCCATCGTTCATATTTCGCCGACCAGCGGCGACTTCTCTGGTTAAGCGCAGGAATTTATCCTGGTAATATTTCGAGTCGCTCTCAAATTTGGCAGAGGCTCTCTTCTCTTTTTCCAGTTGGACGGTCAGAGCAGCCCGCGTAGCCACCACTGCTGCCCGTGCGGCCTCAAGCTGAGTCTCCAGGACTTTCACCCTCTCTGTGCTGGATCTCCTGTCAATCTCTGATTGTGCCAGAGCGGTCCGAGTGGCGGCCTCCTGGTTTTCTGCCTCCTTCAAGCGGGCTCTCAGGTTGATCAGATCTGCCTCAAGGCGATCAAACAGCTGCGGCCCTTCCGGCAAGGTCGTCGCACAGGTTGAAATCAGGGGAGCTAGCGAAGGCAGGCTGGCCTCAAGGTCGCCCGGTTTCATAATCTGGTCCGCGCTATCTGAAAGAAGCCGTTTGGTTATGAAAAATAAAAGCATGCAACGCTATATATAAGTAAAAATGAACATAAATACGAGAGCAGTGCCTGGGCGGGCAGGCCATTTAGACCGTCCCGAGTTCATCCTCTGACATTGCTCACGCCAGAGTCTCTCCGTACTTGGCCTAATAAAAGGGAGCCGGGCCGCTAAAGAAAAGAGGCTCGGCGGCGGGTTCACTAATTTATTATGGCGAGGCCGCGGAATGGAAAAGCGGACAGCTTTTGTAGTCCGTAGAATCCTTACCTGCCGCAAGAGGATCAGGCCGCGACGGCTTGTTCAAGGCCTGTTCCGCCCTCTCCTTCTTCACCGTCATTATCTCCTCCCCGGTCATCGCTGGGGGAACCTCCTCCCGCGCTCTCAGAACTTCTTCAAGCTCCCTCGTTCTCTCTTCGACCTCCAAGGCAGTCCGGGCGGCAGCTTCTCTTTCTTCGGTCTCCGTCCGAGCGGTCTCTTCAGGCCGGACTGTATTATCAGTGGCAGAGGGATTTTGCCTGGGAACAATCGGGCTGTCAAGAAGCTGATCTCGCTTCACCAACTCGTCCATACCCCTAAAGATCCCATTGAAAGATAAGCTGCTCGCTGAGTCCGGAGGCAGTTCGCCCGGTTTCGTATCAGGGGTAGCCGGTGATTCATTTGACTTGTTGGATGGAGGAGTCGCGAGGCCTAGCTCCTCCTTTAGTCGCGAATTGGTCTGGAGGAGGGAGTCGGTCGGTTTCTTGAGAGCCGCCCTTTCCTTAGCGGCTAACCTCTTGACCTTCTTTGTTATCTGCTCGGTCACGGACCCGGTCTGCTTCCTCTTCCTCTCTCTCTTACCCGGAGCTGGGTGAACTTCTTTTAGGGGGCTGGGATAATCGTCCACGGACAGAGGAGTATTCGGTTCGCCCGTCCTGGGGGAGCTAACCGCCTCTTCCTCTAGATCCCTGACAAGCAGGTGAGGGTTCCCGGATGGGGTGATTTCCATTCCAAACGAGGCAGTTTCGCCGACCTTCTTCGAAGGGCTGTCTGAAACAACTTTTTCAGAAGTGGCTGCCACCTCTTTGCTCGGCAAGCTAGCGGTCTGTTGGTTGAGGTCGCTAGGAGGGATCGACGAGACATCAGGGGGAGGCCCCGAACTGTTTACCACGGGCTCTGCAGGAGTTTTGGGAGTTGATAAGTCTACGACTGGCTTGGGGCTAGCCGCTGCGGCCTTCTCAGCCCGCTTCCTCTTCTTCCGATCTTTCCGGTCTTGCTTTTCTTTCTCCTTATTCGGCTTCTCCAACGGTTCGCGCCTCTTATCTTCTGCCCTCTTCTGGTCTCCGCTGGGATCCACGCGGTCTAGCACAGTATCCAAGAAGTCCATTGCTGAAGAATTGCCGGTCTTAAAAATTCTGACCGCAACTGGCGAGTAATACCCCGTGATTTCAAGAAAAAACTCCGTAGAATGAATTCTCTGGCTCTCTTATAGAATTCAAGGCAGGTCGGATGCGGTCTCCCGGTCAAAGCTAATATTTTCGAAATTCTTTTGAGATTTGAAAATATGCGGGGATTATGTTTGCCCGGAAAACCGCTTCTTGGGTTGGACCGTTATCAGACCGCGCGGACTCCTGGGCCAAGCCGCTGGGTCCCGGGATCGGCGGTTCTCAGTTCAAGAAGGGCCAGGCCGGGCGGCCTGGTGTCATTTCCGGATCGCCCCCAAAGGGATAAGATCGTCAAAGAGCCAAGGCAAGAAGATCATCCGCGGTCTCAGCTAGAAGACCGCGCGGGTTGTCCCATAGAAACTCGAAGTTCCAGCCCCGAAGAACAGGCCGGGGCTCCAGATCGAAGGCTATCCAAGTTACCTCGTGAAGATCGGCTAAGTCATGACCAAAAGGCAGACCGCGGCCTCAATCTCCAAACCGCGCGGTCTGCATTATTGACTTGGTCCCGGTGTCCTCAGCCGCAAGCAAGACAGGTCGGGAAGGCAGGCCGTGAGGTCGCGCGGCCTCTTTCTTTTTCTTCTTTATGCATCCCGTCGCCGCCTGCCCGTTTCTCCTGTACCCGGGCAGGAGGTTATTTTATCCCTGCCCATTCGGGCAGGCCCCCAAGCCTATAAATAGGGGGCGGCACTGTTCACAAGAGGGGGACACTCGAATCCAAGAGCTCGCTTGTCTGAGCTCCGGTCTCGAGTTTCTGGTCTCGCGAACTGTTGACCGGCCGGCTTCTGCTTTCTCGCATTTGTAACCGCTACTTTTCAATCAAAGGAAAGCCCGTCGCAGGAGTGGCATTTGCCGCGACGGGCGAAGTCTGGCCTCGACCGCTGCTAGCGGTCTGAATTCTCTAGCTAAATAGTAACCGATAGTCCGCAGCCTTCAATTTTCTTCGTAAGCGCACTTTTGAATCGAACATCAGGTACTCGCGTTATGTTTTATACCTGCTTTGAGTTCTCTTTTGTAGAGATTAGCAGGTGTTCGCGAGGTCTCTTCAGGTACTCGCGTTATGTTTTATACCTGCTTTGAGTTCTCATTTGCAGAGATTAGTAGGTATTCGCGAGGTCTCTTCAGGTACTCGCGTTATGTTTTATGCCTGCTTTATGTTCTCTTTTGCAGAGATTAGCAGGTGTCCGCGAGTTCTCTTCAGGTACTCGCGTTATGTTATATTTCATACCTGCTTTGAGTTCTCTTTTGCAGAGATTAGCAGGTGTTCGCGAGTTCTCTTCAGGTACTCGCATTATGTTATATTTCATACCTGCTTTGAGTTCTCTTTTTGCAGAGATTAGCAGGTGTTCGCGAGTTCTCTTCAGGTACTCGCGTTATGTATATTTCATACTTGCTTTGAATTCTCTTTTGCAGAGATTAGCAGGTGTTCGCGAGTTCTCTTCAGGTACTCACGTTATGTTATATTTCATACTTGCTTTGAATTCTCTTTTGCAGAGATTAGCAGGTGTTCGCGAGTTCTCTTCAGGTACTCGCGTTATGTTTTATACCTGCTTTGAATTCTCTTTTGCAGAGGTTAGCAGGTGGTCGCGAGGTCTTTCAGGTACTCGCGTTATATTTAATACCTGCTTTGAGTTCTCTTTTGCAGAGATTTGCAGTATTCGCGAGGTTTCTTCAGGTACTCGCGTTATGTTTTATACATGCTTTGAGTTCTCTTTTGCAGAGACTAGCAGGTGCTCGCGAGGTCTCTTCATGTACTCGCGTTATATTTTATACCTGCATTGAGTTCTCTTTTGCAGAGATTAGCAGGTGTTCGCGAGGTCTCTTCAGGTACTCGCGTTATATTGTATACCTGCTTTGAGTTCTCTTTTGCAGAGATTAGCAGGTGTTCGCGAGGTCTCTTCAGGTACTCGCGTAATATTTTATACCTGCTTTGAGTTCTCTTTTGCAGAGATTAGCAGGTGTTCGCGAGGTCTCTTCAGGTACTCGCGTTATATTGTATTCCTGCTTTGAGTTCTCTTTTGCAGAGATTAGCAGGTGTTCGCGAGGTCTCTTCAGGTACTCGCGTTATATTGTATACCTGCTTTGAGTTCTCTTTTGCAGAGATTAGCAGGTGTTCGCTAGGTCTCTTCAGGTACTCGCGTTATGTTTTATACATGCTTTGAGTTCTCTTTTGCAGAGATTAGCAGGTGTTCGCGAGGTCTCTTCAGGTACTCGCGTTATATTTTATATCTGCTTTGAGTTCTCTTTTGCAGAGATTAGCAGGTGTTCGCGAGGTCTCTTCAGGTACTCGCGTTATATTGTATACCTGCTTTGAGTTCTCTTTTGCAGAGATTAGCAGGTGTTCGCTAGGTCTCTTCAGGTACTCGCGTTATGTTTTATACCTGCTTTGAGTTCTCTTTTGCAGAGATTAGCAGGTGTTCGCGAGGTCTCTTCAGGTACTCGCGTTATGTTTTATATCTGCTTTGAGTTCTCTTTTGCAGAGATCAGCAGGTGTTCGCGAGGTCTCTTCAGGTACTCGCGTTATGTTTTATACCTGCTTTGAATTCTCTTTTGCAGAGATTAGCAGGTGTTCGCGAGGTCTCTTCAGGTACTCGCGTTATGTTTTATACCTGCTTTGAATTCTCTTTTGCAGAGATTAGCAGGTGTTCGCGAGTTCTCTTCAGGTACTCGCGTTACCTGCTTTGAGTTCTCTTTTGCAGAGATTAGCAGGTGTTCGCGAGGTCTCTTCAGGTACTCGCGTTATGATTTATACCTACTTTGAGTTCTCTTTTGCAGAGATTAGCAGGTGTTCGCCTCTTCAGGTACTCGCGTTATGTTTTATACCTGCTTTGAGTTCTCTTTTGCAGAGATTAGCAGGTGTTCGCGAGGTCTCTTCAGGTACTCACGTTATGTTTTATACCTGCTTTGAGTTCTCTTTTGTAGAGAGTAGCAGGTGTTCGCGAGGTCTCTTCAGGTGCTCGCGTTATGTTTTATACCTGCTTTGAGTTCTCTTTTGCAGAGATTAGCAGGAGTTCGCGAGGTCTCTTCAGGTACTCGCGTTATATTGTATACCTGCTTTGAGTTCTCTTTTGCAGAGATTAGCAGGTGTTCGCGAGGTCTCTTCAGGTACTCGCATTATGTTTTATACCTGCTTTGAGTTCTCTTTTGTAGAGATTAGCAGGTGCTCGCGAGGTCTCTTCAGGTACTCGTGTTATAGTTTCTCTTATACCTGCTTTGAGTTCTCTTTTGCAGATGTTAGCAGGTATTCGCGAGTTCTCTTCAGGTACTCGCGCCACGTTCTTTCTTTACTTATCGAGTTCTCCTCAGAGACTAGTAGGTGATTACTAGTCAACCTCAGAGGACAAAGTGAGCCGATGTTCGCAAGGTCCCTTCAGGTACTTGTGAATTTTGTTTTATATTTGCTATGACTCTCTTCCCTCACAGGAGAAAGAATAGGCATTCACTAGTTCCTTTGTGGAGAGGCATCAGGTACTCGTTCCCTCTTTGTCTTTCCCACTCTTTCGATAGTTTACCAGTAGCGGATCACGATTTTTGTGGTTCAATACCTACTTTTTCGAAGTTTCTTGGAAATTTGAAAAAGTGCGGGGATTATGTTGACCCAGAAATCGGCGATCCTACCCTAGGAGGCCTCTTTTGCTACATTTTTGTAAATTATGCGCCCGGGAAAGATTAGACCTCACACGAAGGCACTTTTTACACCCGAAGTGGTAAGAAGGGGCAGCCTCATCCTTCAAACCGCTCAAGTGGGGCGGCCTCTCCATTCAAACCGCCCAAGTGGGGCGGCCTCTCCATTCAAACCGCCCAGGTGGGGCGGCTTCTCCCTTCAAGTCGCCCAGGTGGGGCGGTCTCTCCCTTCAGACCGCGCGGGTAGCGGTCTCCTCCTTCAGTCCGCGCGGGGAGGCGGCCTCCTCCTTCAGTCCGCGCGGGTAGGCGGCCTCCTCCTTCAGTCCGCGCGGGTAGGCGGCCTCCTCCTTCAGTCTGTGCGGGCGGCCTCCTCCTTCAGTCCGCGCGGGTAGGCGGCCTCCTCCTTCAGTCCGCGCGGGTAGGCGGCCTCCTCCTTCAGTTCGCGCGGGTAGGCGGCCTCCTCCTTCAGTCCGTGCGGGTAGGCGGCCTCCTCCTTCAGTCCGCGCGGGTAGGCGGCCTCCTCCTTCAGTCCGCGCGGGTAGGCGGCCTCCTCCTTCAGTCCGCGCGGGTAGGCGGCCTCCTCCTTTAGTCCGAGCGGGTAGAACTCCAGTCACCGGCTCACCGGAGGTGACGACATCGACCCAGAGCCTATAAATAGGACCCTCGACCATGAAGAAAGGACAGGCAAGCTGGGGGCAAAACCGGCGGCTAGAAACAGTCAGACCGCACCAAGATGCGACCTGTCCGGGCGACCTGTCCGGGCGACCTGTCCGGGCGACCTGTCCGGGCGACCTGTCTCGGCGACCTCAGCAACCTGTCCGGGCGACCTGTTCGGGCGACCTCAGCAAACAGCCCGCGCGGCTTACTCTTTTCTTACCCGCAACTCTGTTGTATTCATTCTATTTTCCATGTACTAAACACAATGAGCTGTAATACAGATTACTAAATAAAGGGAAACCCGTCGCAGGAGTGGCATTTGCCGCGGCGGGCGAAGTCTGGCCTCGCCGCAAGCTAGCGGCCCTCTCTTCATCTCTTCTCCCCTCTTCACTCGCAACTCAAGTAACCAGCTGCTCGCGGCCTCCTTTTCCCCCTATTTCCTCGAGTAGATCGTGGAGGTGCCATTTTGGATTCAACATACCTCTCCGACCAGGCCGTGACTTTGTTCGCCAGATTGACCATCTTTAACCCGCGGCAGCCAAAGTAGAGGTGGCCTTTGAAGACATCCGATTCAGAGTCCGGGATGGCCCGCACCGAGAATATCTTCCTGAAAAGGTCCATAGAGAAGCGGACTCTCTCAGATCGCAGGTAGGAGATGAAGCTACATATCCCGGCCATCGAGTTGGGAGAAATCTGGCCGGGAACAACTCCATAATGGTCAAAGACCATGGCGAGCTCAATCGAAATCGGGAATTTAAATCCGCGATCGAAATGGTCGATTGGGATCGCGATATGGTTTGGGCCAGACGAATTCATCCGCTCATCACGGAGCGGAAGCCGCGCGAGCAGCGGACTGTCAGTCATGTGCTTCTCGACGAATTCGTCCAGCTCGGCTTTTGTCAAACGACACTCCTCGAGGTCTGCATAATGAAAGGCCACAGTGGCTTCGGAGCGGGTAGCAGAATCTTGGCAGGTCGCTTCGGCTGGCGCTTTACTCCTATCTTGAAATTTTGGTAAAAGGAATTTCGGGAGGGCGCTACTTATAAGAACGGCTGATCTGCATTTAGCAAAGGTCAAATCACGGCTAGACCGATCAACCAGTACGGATACATCATCACAAAAGTCAACCACAGAGACTGTATAATTCAAACAAGCGAATTAAAGAATCACGAAAACAAGCAGATCGGTTTATAACCCACAGGCATCAATCAACACAGCAAGAAGGCAAAAAAGTAAATTCAAATATTTAAGCCGCACGGCCTGGATAGCGGATCGAACATTATAAAGTCAGATTCAAGCAATTGTCCAAGGGACCGAATAGAAATATTATTAAAAGTTCATATCTTAGAGCCACTCGTTACGGACGGGTATCGCTCAGTTCATCCTCCCTGTGAAGCCGCGCGACATGATCGCCGATTTGAAGTACAGTTCCCTGCATTTGGTTCATATTATGATTAAGGCGGTTCATCATGTTATGAATCCGCGCGGCATCTCTCTCTACTCGCGTCGCGGAGATCACGCGAGTAGGCAAGGTCGCTGCGGACTCATGAACACTAACAACTGGGTGGATCGTCCCGGCTACAGGAAGAGACGAGCTCGTCCCTGCAACCGGGCGGCTTGACCCTCGCCGGCCTTCGTCAACCACGTTAATAGGGCGCCGACTTTCGCTGGCTTCCTTTGCCAAATGGAGGTATTTGTCCCTATAATAGGCACAGTCCTCTTCGAGCTTGCGGACTTCCTTCTTTCCACGATCAATCCGGACGGTCAGCGCAGCCACCTGGTCTTGCTGCACCTTTTCTTTCTCTCGGCGCTCTCTCCGCTCGGCCTCCAGCGCTGCTCGGCTTTCCTTCCGTTCGGTTTCCAATTCAACCGAAAGAGCAGCTTTCTCATCTTGGGCGGCCTTCTCTCTCTCCTCCACAGCCCTCAACTACTTAGCAAGGGTTTCCAGATTCTTTTGAAGCCGGGACATCTCGTCCTCCATCCGAGTATCCAGCAGAGAAGAACGCAGCAGGGGTGGATCAAGAGGGGGAAGATAGGTCACCAGTTCGCCCGGCTTCGGAATAAAGTCACGGTCATCTGCAATAAGAGAAAATAGTCAAGGAGTGTTCAAAAGGAAACCGCTTTCATCGAATTTTCCTCGCTTACAAGCCGCGGCAGTTTGAATTGAATTCGGGCGGACGGGTCGCCTTGTTAGCTCGGTATCGAACTTTCGGCGTTGTTCTCTCCACGATCTCTCACTTTGCCTCCGCTTAGCAGCAGAGAATTGAGCAGCGGAGGGAAAGAAGCTGGGCGACGGGTTCAACAACGAAGCGCGCGACTTGTTTCGAGGCCGCGACCTGAAAAAACAAACAGGGTGGTAATCTGCTTCCCTTTTACCTCGCAGCAGAAGATTGGTTGGCGGCGGTGGCGGCCCGGTAAGCTGATCCCTTACTCGCTCCGCCTTCACCTGCATAAATCGGAGACCGGCCATTACAGTGTCTTCGGGAGCCGGTACAGTTTCCTCGATTCTAGTCGCAACTTCAGGGAGGACGACCTCCTTAGGGCTGGTCTCATCCTCAGACAGGACGGATCCTTTCTCTCCTGGCGGGTTGGCAGCCTGCAGTTCGGAAGAAGTTCTCAGCAGATCATCTTGCTTCTGAAGAGAATCAAAATCCTTGAGGAGGTCACTTACGGAAATCCTATGAGCATCGACTGGAACCTGGTCGTTCGGCTGGGGGGAGGGAGTAATCAAGCCCTCCGAGACTTCATTCTCGCGCGACTTGCCTTGCAGGCTGTCCGCTCTCGATTTCCCGGACGCTGCTTTGTTCTTAGCCTTTAGCTTCTTCATCTTCTTGAGAAGCCTGTCCGCTGTGGACTCCTCCTTCTTTCTCTTCTTCGACTTCAGGGCGGTTGGTTTTTCCGGACTGTCCTCAACGTTAATTACTGGAGCTTCCTGATCGGTCGGCTTGGGGGAGTCAACTGCCTCTCCCCCTTCATCCCTTATGTTCAGATGAAAAACCCCGGACGGAGTAACTTCCATCTTAAAAGACTCATCCCCATCGCCTTTTTGGGAAGCAGTCTCCAAGTCTGTCTTACCCGGCGGGGAAGGTGGGCTGTTTCCTTTGTCAGAGAAGATTGGGGGATCAGCTGGGGGTGGGTTCGGACAGCTCGCCTCCTTTTTAGTCGACAGGTCGCCTGTTTGCTCGGGAAGCAGGTCGCCTGTTTGCACGGGAAGCAGGTCGGTCGGCTTACTCGCCTCCTTTTTAGCTGACAAGTCGATTGTCAACCCGGCAGGCGGGTCGGTTGGCTTACTCGAGGAAGCAATTGTTACTGTCTTATTAGGCCGCGTCGCCTTCTTCTTCTTCTTATCTTTCGAGCGGTCTCTCTCGCGGTTCTTTCTGGGCTTCTCAAGAACTTCGAGCGCGGCCATCAAGTCCACCATCTTTTTCGGGCTGTTCAACCTGAAAGTCCTAACCGCAATAGGCGAGTAGTGACTTGTGGTAACAATGGAGTTATGCCAGAATCGAAGCTTCTGGAACATTTATAACCAACGGGGTGAAGTCGGCGCGGTCTCCGGCTAGCACTGATATTTTCGAAATCTTCACGAAAATTTAAAAATATGCGGGGATTATGTTTACCCGGGAAATCGCTTTCAAGAGGATTTTTCGCAGACCGAGCGGTTTGCGGATCCAAGTCGCCCGGTTCAGGTTAAACGAGATTCATCAGAACCAGCTAGTACAGGCCGGGCGGTCTGACATAATTCAGACCGCCTCCAAGTATTAAAGATAATCCAAGCCCAAGTCCAACAGGGCAAGTCGCGGTCTCAAGTCGGAGATCGCGCGGTTTTGCCATGGAGACAGGCCAAGGTTCAAGGTCAAAGAACAAGCCGCGGTCTCAAGACAGAGACCGCTCGGATAGCATCGTCGCCTTGGTCGCATCACCTTCAGCACCTGGTCAGACAGGCCGGAAGGGCAAGCCGCCAAGCCGCGCGGCTTCTTTCCTTCTTTGTGTATCCCGTCACCGCCTGCCCGTTTCTCCTGTACCCGGGCAGGCAGTTATTTTATCCCTATAAATAGGGGGCGGCACTGTTCCCAAGGCACGCAGACTCGAATCTAGGAGCTCGCTTGTTTAAGCTGCGGACTCAAGTTTCTCGTCTTGCGGACTGTCTAACCGGCCGGCTTCTCTTTTCCTGCACTTGTAACCCGCTGTAACCCCTTCTTTCTAATCAAAGGAAAGCCCGTCGCAGGAGTGGCATTTGCCACGGCAGGCGAAGTGTGGCCTTGACCGCTGCTAGCGGTCTCATTCTTCTGCACAAAAAGTAACCGGCAACCCGCAGCCTCCGGTTTCCCTCGGAGGTGCGATTTCGGACCCAACACCTGTTAGAAGTTTATGTGTCATTTGGAGCGAAATTTCGCATTACCGCTGCAACGCTCTAAATATTGACAACTAAATGAACTGGAATGGGTAAAACTTGTGCTCCAATGAATGTAGGGATACGAGCTCATTTCGAAAAGGTGTTGTGTGGTCAAATCAGGAAAACGGATCCAAAGTCGTTGCGGTTTAATGTTTGAGTGTCATTTGGAGCTATATCTCTCATTTTTCCCTACAACCCACTGTAGATCAACCGCAAACGAACTGGAATGGGTAAAACTTGTTGTCCAATGGATGCAGGGCTCCGATCTCATTCTGAAAAGGCGTTGTGGGCAAAAATCAGACAACCGGATCAAAAGTTATGGATGTTTGAAGTTTAGGTGCCAATTGGAGCAAACTCCCTCATTTCTACCGCAATCCACTATACCTCGACCACTAAATGAACTTGATCGAGTAAATCCTATTCTCCTTAGGATGTATGGCTCTGAGCTCTTTCCGAAAAGGTGTTTTGTGTACAATCCGGACATCCGGATATAAAGTTATAGCTGTTTGAAGTTTAGGTGTAGGTTGGAGCTAAATCCCACATTACCACTTCAACTCAATGTATATCGACCACTAAATGAACTACATTGGGTAAAACTTGCTCTCCATTGAATGTAGGGATCAGGGCTCATTTCGAAGAGGTGTTGCGGGCAAAAATAACACAACCTGATCAAAAGTTATGGTTGTTTGATGTTTAGGTGTCATTTGGAGCTACATTTTGCATTAACAGTGCAACCCGCTCAATATAGACAACTAAATGAACTGTAATGGGTAAAACTTGTGCTTCAATGAATGTAAGGCTCCGATATCATTCCTAAATAGTGTTGTATGGGGTAAAATCAGACAACCGGATCAAAAGTTATTGCTCTTTTAAAGTTTGAGTGTCATTTGGAGCTAAATCTCTCACTTTGACTACAAACCGCATCTAAAATTCTTTCATTTTAAAATTTATTTGTCATTTGGAACTAAATCTCGCATTACCACTACAACCCACTGTATATCGACCTCTAAACGACCTTGAATTTGTTAAATTTGTTCTCCATTGGATTTTGGGCTCCGATCTCATTACGAAAAGGTATTGTGGGCGAAAATCGGACAATCGGATAAAAAGTTATGGATCTTTAAAGCTTAGGTCTCCTTTCGAGCTAAATACATTATTACAAACCCGCTGTATATTGACCACTAAACAAACTGGATGGGTAAAATTTGCTCTCCATTGGATGCAGGGCTCCGAGCTCCTTCCAAAAAGGTGTTGTGCGCAAAAATCGGACAACCAGATCAAAAGTTATGGCTGTTACAGTTTATGTGTCAAGAGGAGCCCTCGTCACCATTGCAACCCCCTGTATATTGACCACTAAAATGAGCTGGAAGGGTTTAAAATTGTGCTTCATTGGATGTATGCCTCTGAGCATATTCCGAAAAGGTGATGTGGAAAAGTTATGCCTGTTAGAAGTTTAGGTGTCATTTGGAGCGAAATTTCGCATTACCGCTGCAACACTCTAAATATTGACAACTAAATGAACTGGAATGGGTAAAACTTGTGCTCCAATGAATGTAGTGCTACGAGCTCATTTCGAAAAGGTGTTGTGTGATCAAATCAGGCAACCGGATCAAAAGTCGTTGCGGTTTAATGTTTGAGTGTCATTTGGAGACAAATCTCTCATTTTTTCCTACAACCCACTGTAGATCAACCGCAAACGAACTGGAATGGGTAAAACTTGTTGTCTAATGGATGCAGGGCTCCGATCTCATTTTGTAAAGGCGTTGTGGGCAAAAATCAGACAACCGGATCAAAAGTTATGGATGTTTAAAGTTTAGGTGCCAATTGGAGCAAACTCCCTCATTTCTACCACAATCCACTATACGTCGACCACTAAATGAACTTGATCGAGTAAATCCTATTCTCCATAGGATGTATGGCTCTGAGCTCTTTCCGAAAAGGTGTTTTGTGCAAAAACCGGACATCCGGATCTAAAGTTATAGCTGTTTGAAGTTTAGGTGTAGGTTGGAGCTAAATCCCACATTACAACTTCAACTCAATGTATATCGACCACTAAATGAACTACATTGGGTAAAACTTGCTCTCCATTGAATGTAGGGCTCAGGGCTCATTTCGAAGAGGTGTTGTGGGCAAAAATCACACAACCTGATCAAAAGTTATGACTGTTTGATGTTTACGTGTCATTTGGAGCTACATTTTGCATTAACAGTGCAACCCGCTCAGTATAGACAACTAAATGAACTGTAATGGGTAAAACTTGTGCTTCAATGAATGTAGGGCTCCGATATCATTCCTAAATAGTGTTGTATGGGGTAAAATCAGACAACCGGATCAAAAGTTATTGCTCTTTTAAAGTTTGAGTGTCATTTGGAGCTAAATCTCTCACTTTCACTACAAACCGCATCTAAAATTCTTTCATTTTGAAATTTATGTGTCATTTGGAGCTAAATCTCGCATTACCACTACAACCCACTGTATATCGACCTCTAAACGACCTTGAATGGTTTAAATTCATTCTCCATTGGATTTTGGGCTCCGATCTCATTACGAAAAGGTATTGTGGGCAAATATCGGACAACCGGATAAAAAGTTATGGATCTTTAAAGCTTAGGTCTCCTTTCGAGCTAAATACATTATTACAAACCGGCTGTATATTGACCACTAAACAAATTGGATGGGTAAAATTTGCTCTCCATTGGATGCAGGGCTCCGAGCTCTTTCCAAAAAGGTGTTGTGCGCAAAAATCGGACAAGCAGATCAAAAGTTATGGTTGTTACAGTTTATGTGTCAAGAGGAGCCCTCGTCACTATTGCAACCCCCTGTATATTGACCACTAAAATGAGCTGGAAGGGTTTAAAATTGTGCTTCATTGGATGTTTGCCCGGAAAAACCGCTTCTCGGGTTGGACCATTAGCAGACCGCTCGAACTCCTGGGTCAGGCCGCTGGGTCCCGGGATCAGCGGTTCCCAGTTCAAGAAGGGCCAGGCCGGGCGGCCTGGTGTCATTTCCGGATCGCCCCCAAAGGGAGAAGATCGTCAAGAGCTAAGGCAAAAAGTTCATCCGCAGTCTCAGCTAGAAGGCCGCGCGGGTTGTCCCATAGAAACTCGAGGTTCCAGCCCCGAAGAACAGGCCGGGGCTCCAGATCAAAGGCTATCCGAGTTACCTTGTGAAAAACGGCTAAGTCATGACCAGAAGGCAGACCGCGGCCTCAATCTCCAGGCGCTCGGTCTGCATCATTGACTTAGTCCCGGTATCCTCAGCCTCAAGTCAGACGGGTAGGGAAGGCAGGCCGTCAGGTCGCGCGGCCTCTTTCTTTTTTCTTCTTTATGCATCCCGTCACCGCCTGCCCGTTTCTCCTGTACCCGGGCAGGAGGTTATTTTATCCCTGCCCATTCGGGCAGGCCCCCAAGCCTATAAATAGGGGGCGGCACTGTTCACAAGACACGCACACTCGAATCAAAGAGCTCGCTTGTCGGAGCTCCGGTCTCGAGTTTCTGGTCTCGCGAACTGTTTGACCGGCCGGCTTCTGCTTTCCTGCACTTGTAACCGCTACTTTTCAATCAAAGGAAAGCCCGTCGCAAGAGTGGCATTTGCCGCGGCGGGCGAAGTCCGGCCTCGACCGCTGCTAGCGGTCTAAATTCTCTAACCAAATAGTAACCGATAATCCGCAGCCCTCGATTTTCTTCGTGAGCGCACTTTTGAATCGAACAGAAACACGCGGCCTTCAGATCGCGGACTATCAGCGAAATCTTTGGTTCAGAATGTCAGACCGCCAGTTCCCTCCAAGAGACCGGTCCGATCATAGCGATGACTCCCTGTGGGAGGCTCTGGAGCAAACTAAGAGAGAAGCCGACCAGGCTCAGAAAGCAACTGATCAGCGTCTGGACGCGATCAGTCAGGCTCTAGCTCTCCTAACCAAGCGGTTAGCCCCCCAACAGGCCGCGGTTAACCCGGCCATGACCCCTGTTCTACCTCCTCCACCTCCATACCCATTTGCGCAGGTCGCTCACTCCCAACCGCCACCAGAAGGTTCTGCGGATCGGCAGAATTTCTACCAAGAGGCCGCGCGCTGTATGCCGGCTCGAGTCCTTGACTTCCAGGGGGCGGCTTCTCAGGCCGCTCGCTTTTCCTATCCGCCTGAGGTCGCCGCCTACCAGTCCTACCCGGCCGGAGCACCTGCCCGCTCCTATCAGGCGGCCTGTCCGCAAATGACCGCAGCAGAGATCCCCTACCACCCTGCTTTTTCTCTATACGAGGATGCCGAGGAGAGTTCTCCCTTCACGGATGAGATCCGGGGAGAGCCGGCTCCGAATAACTTTCGAGAACCACGCTTATCAACATATGGTGGGGAGTCCGATCCGGCAATTCATCTTCAAGCGTTTGAATCGGCTGTTGCTCTGAGGACCATCACTGATGCAACTAAGTGTAAGCTCCTGGTGACGTCCTTCGATGGACAAGCCAGAGAATGGTTCTATGGATTGCATCCTCGATCCATTAGATGTTTTGCAGAACTGCGTAGAGAATTTTTGCTTCGATTCTCTACCTCGAAAAAGAGGAAGAACGGTCCGGCAGCCCTATTTGAGATACGGCAGCAGGAAAACGAAACGTGGGCCCGCTTCGTTGACCGTTTCCAAAGGGAGATAATGGAGGTGCAAAACGTCGATCCAGAGTTATATAGGGTCGCTCTGATGCATGGCCTTAGGGAGGGGCCGCTGAAATTTGAAGCTCAAATCAGGGAGCCAAAAACATACCAGGAGATGATTAGTCTGGCTAACAAATTTATCAGGGGAGAAAAGACTAATCCTGGTTATGTTGCCAAATTGCTCAGCAATAACGAGCAGTTCAATCCCGCATCAACTCATCAGCAACGTTACAATCATCCATCTCGGCCTGATTTCGAACCCCGGGCTCAGAGGGGGAGGAATCTTAAGCCTAAACAACCATTCCTCGGCCATCAACGGTTTCAAGATCAGAAACCGCCGTTGGCCATCGCACCCACTCAACCCATGGGAGCTCCGCAAATAATGCCTGTATATCTGCCGCAGTACATCGCACAACCATCCCCAACTATCCCATCCATCCGATATGATGAATCTCAGGAATCGTTCACCCCTCTCAACGTCACCATGAACGAGGTCGTGCAGATTCTCCAAAAGAGGCCTGACTTCAAGAGGCCTCCTCCCTTGAAATCAGAAGTTCGCAACCGGAACCCTAACTCTTATTGTGAATATCATAAAGAGGAAGGGCATCAGACTGAGGATTGCCGGGCCCTCCGGTGGTTGATAGAGAAGCTCCTGAAAGAAGGGAAGCTCCGAGGGTTGATTCGGCAAGAAACCCCGGTTGAGCCGCGAACCGAAAAGAAGAGGGAGGTGGCAACAAAGCTGGCATTACCCATCAGAGAGGAGGTTTCGAAGCTCCTAAAAGCGGGTTTTATTTCTGAAATTCAATATCCAACGTGGATGTCAAACATTGTAATGGTTCCAAAATCTGGTGGGAAGTGGCGCATGTGCGTGGACTTCACAAAGCTCAATAAAGCGTGCCCCAAAGATTGCTATCCCTTGACTCGGATAGATGTTTTAGTAGATTCCGCGGTAGGATATAATTTCATGAGCTTTCTAGATGCATTTTCTGGTTATCACCAGATTAAGATGCATAAACCTGATATCCCGCATACATCCTTCATTACCAATGATGGATGTTATTGTTATCTTGTCATGCCCTTCGGGCTCAAAAATGCGGGGGCGACATATCAGAGGATGATGGACACAGTATTCAAAAAACAGAAAGGGAGAAATCTTGAAGTATATGTAGACGATCTTCTTCTAAAAAGTAAAACTTTTTCAATCCATCTGAAAGACCTCGTAGAGACGTTCGCTACTCTGCGGAGGTTCAAATTAAAACTAAATCCTTTGAAATGTGTGTTTGGGGCCAACAAAGGAAAATTTCTGGGACACCTTCTCACTCCTAATGGCCTCGCGCCAAACCCAGATAAAGTAAAGGCCATCCTAGACATGACCCCTCCTCGCAATCCGAAGGAAGTGCAGCAACTTGGGGGGAGGTTGGCAGGATTGAGCCGATTCATTTCCAAGTCAGGGGATAAAAGCGCTCCATTTTTCAAAACACTTAGGGGAGGATCTAAGTTCGAATGGAGTGAAGAGTGCGATGATGCTTTCGAACAGTTGAAAAAGCAGTTAACCTCAACCCCTCTTCTTCAAAGCCCTCGCGAAGGGGAAACACTATTCTTATACTTGGGAGTGGGCCCAGATGCGATAAGCTCTGTCCTGGTGCGGGAAGAAAAAAAGAAGCAGTTTCCTATAAATTATGTCAGCCACATCCTCAAAGATGCGGAAACTAGATATTCAATCTTGGAGAAATTAGCCTTGGCTTTGGTCATGTCATCACGAAGGCTCTGCCCCTATTTTCAGGCTCATCCCATTCAGGTGGTCTCGGACCATCCACTAAAGAGCATCTTGGAAAAACCGGATCATTCAGGAAGGTTGGCCAAATGGGCAATCGAGCTAAGCGAGTTCGAAATATTATACATTCCCAGAACGGCAATAAAGGCACAAGTATTGGCAGATTTCTTGGTAGACACGATGGAGTCTAATCCAGAACAAGTAGTGCAATCTCCCTTGGCTTGGATCATTTATGTGGATGGGGCTTCTGGCAGAAACTCCGTGGGAGCCGGAGTGGTTCTGATCAGTCCAAATGGCATCAGGCTGGAGCAGGCTATCAAATTCTTCTTTTCAGTTACAAATAACCAGGCCGAATACGAAGCATTCTTGGCCGGCTTGAGACTCGCGAAGGAGCTTGGGATAGAACACGTTCATGTGAAAACTGATTCTCTTGTGATGGCTTCGCAGGTTCTAGGGAATTATGAAACAAGAGAACCGATATTGAGAAAGTATCTATTCTTAGCTAAGAAAGAAATTGGGAGATTCAAATCCTTCATTATCGAACACATTCCGAGAGCACAGAATGAAGAGGCAGACGAATTGTCAAAGTTTGGTCTTCCATCAGGAGGGGTGACCTCAGAACTCTTTCGTCCGGCAATAGATGAGACAGAGGAAGAGGAGCTCATGCAGATCGATCAGCATCCTTCCTGGAAAGACCCCTATGAATTGTTTCTGTCAAAAGGAGAGTTTCATTCATCAATCAGGGACAGAAATAGATTCAAAAGAAAGGCAAGCCTACTACTACTTGATGGCAGGAGTCCTGTATAGGAAAACTCTGATTTCTCCCTCAGCGCGATGTGTCTCAGAAGAAGAAATTCCGATCATACTTCAGGAAATTCATTCAGGAGAGTGTGGTAGTCATTCAGGAGCGAAGACTTTGGAGAAAAGGATCTTGCGGCAGGGATATTTCTGGCCGACCATGAGGAAAGATGATGAAGCATTTGCCAGGCGATGTGTCCAGTGCCAAAAGTTCGCTCCTCTTCAACATTTGCCTGCTCAGTCGCTCAGGTCGATAACCGCGCCGTGGCCCTTTGCAGTATGGGGAATGGATCTTATGGGACCCTTTCTGATGGCCAGCGGTCAACGCCGTTTCATCCTTGTAATGATCGACTATTTCAGTAAGTGGATTGAGGCAAAAGCGCTGGCGAAAACAACAACTCAAATTGTCAAAAACTTCATCTGGGGGGAAATAATCTGCCGGCATGGAATTCCGTTAGCAATTGTTACCGATAACGGTCCACAGTTCAACAATTCCGAGATGAAAAGCTTCTGCGATCAGGCGGGAATTGATCTGCGATTTTCCTCAGTACATCATCCCAGGACCAATGGTCAGGTGGAAGCAGCGAACAGGCAAATCCGGCAGCTCTTGATGAAAAGGGTCTTAAATCAAAAAGGGAATTGGGCAGACCAGCTTCCTTCCATCCTTTGGACTCTTCGTACTACGCCATCTTCAGCTACAGGGGAGACGCCGTTCAAACTATCTCATGGCTCAGAGGCCGTTGTTCCCGTAGAATTTGAAGTGGTCACTCCAAGGGTCATGTATGCAAAAGAGGGAGGAGAATCATGGATGGATGAAAATAATGAGGCTATAAGGTATAGTCTGGATCTGATCGAGGAGCTTCAAGACGAGGCAACTATCAGACAGGAGGAAGTTAAAAGGAGGATGGCAAAATATTTTGACAAGAATGTCAGAGTAAAGCAGTTCGCAAGCGGTGATTTGGTATTAAAGAAGGTAGATGCTGCAGCCAGGTCTGGTAATGTTGGAAAGCTGGATCCTAATTGGGCAGGACCTTTTATCATCAAAGAAGTATTAAAGAACGGGGCCTACCGTCTCCACACCAGTGAAGGGGAAGACATCCCGCGTACTTGGAGCGGTGACGATCTTAAACGATTCTATCCTTGAATTATCTCTTTTATTCTCTACATCTCTTTTGGTATTAAATGAAAAGCCCTATACTGACACCTCTTCTTGTCTGATGGTTCTCTACATTGTGAATGTAAATATACATATCTCACTCCCCAAACCTCTGAGATATCGCCGAATTCTGCTCGAACCCCCTCGGATTGTAGTCGTAGCATAAAACCCACCAAGACCATGTGATGCGGGGAGTTTTCGCACACATGTAGTGGTAGCTTGCCAATTCCGCTGCGGAGGTCTTCAGAATTTTGGATCCCGGCCGATATCTGACACACCCCTGCATCAAGGGAGGTCTAGGTGATTGTCAGCTCTATCATGCCCCGAAGGGATATAGTTACAGCTTTGATGATCTTTCTGAGGAAAGCAATGTTCGCCGCCGAGGCCCACCTGCCCAACTGATCATCATAGTCTGTGACCATCGAATACTCTTAGGTACTCTCGAAACGGTGCCTAGTTGGGCCCACAACTGAGTTGATCTCTCTGAGGAAAGCAATGTTCGCCGCCGAGGCCCACCTGCCCAATTGATCAACTCGGCTTGTAACCCTAGGCAAGAGAGCGGATGAGTCGTTTACAGCTCTTATGACCACTTGAGGAAAGCAATGTTCGCCGCCGAGGCCCACCTGCCCACTTGGTCATTTGAGTCTGTACATACCTTTTTTATTCTTTCTCTACAGGGAGGCATTTGCCTCTTATGATTTCTTGTATAAGAACAATTCGAGGAAGATTTGGTTAAAACAGGTACAGGTGTTCGTCTACCCTAATAATGGGTTATGATATTAAGACCGTGCGGTCTGAACATCCAAACCGAACGGTCTGATTGGATATAAGTTGGGATATTTCCTGGCAATTATATGATGACCCGAGTGGTTATCCAACCGGGGCGACCTTATCAATTTTTTAAGTGGGTATCTCCGGAACCGATTATCTGTTACCCGGGTTGTTATTCAACCAGGCGGTCTTATCAATGTTTTACAAGTTGGAAATCTTCGAAGCTGATCATCTATTACCCGGGTGGCATTCAAGCCGGGCGGGTCCATTCATCTTTTCTAAACTTGATATTTCTGGAACTAATATATAATTGCTCAAACTTCATTCTGACCGGTCGGATTTATCTATCTATCCATCCGTTAACAAGTTGGATGTTTTAAAAATTCAATCGCATAGTCGCCCGGGTTGTATTCTAACCGGGCGATACTTACAATCTTTTTATAAGCTGGGCATTCATGGACAATTATATGGCTTTCCGGATTATATTCTAAATCGGGCGAATTCATCCATTCATTATAAACTGGACATTTATGAAGCTAATTATATTATTGCCAGATCGTGTTCTGACCGGTCGGCTTTATTCATCCCTCCGTTCTATTAATTGGATATTACTGGATCTGGATATATTGCTCAGGTTTGCATTCTAACCGGGCGGCCATTACATATCTCTTACAATTAATTGGGTTGAATATCTCAAGATCTGAATATCTGATCGCCCGGATTATTCTTCAATCGATCGAGCTGAACTACTTCTTAAAGCAAAAAGTTATGATTCGATATTTTACATCAGCAGAGGATAAAATATATCTGAATAAAAATGAAGCCGCCCGGTCTATATTATAGTCGCATAAGTCTATGTGTTATGGTTCATATTATAATGAGGCGTGTTGAGATCTAAACAAGTAATCGCACGGTTCGGACAAAGGATTGTCGAAGACAATCCATCATCACTTATGCTCGGACCAGGATGTTCGCGCGGTTGGATCATAAAGAGCAAAGAAAAGAGACAAGGTATCACAAGTAAGTAATAATAGAAGGACAATCAGACAGGTAAAATCTCTGTTTCATTTTTTCAAAATATGTTTACAAAATATTGACCGCCCGGCCAACAAAAAGAAACCGGCGGTTACAAAAATTAAAACAAAAAACAAGGGCACTAGTCTGCCGATTCTTTCTTCTTCTTCTTGACAGGAGAATTTGAGTCCACACCATCGATGTCAGCCTCCGGCGAATAACCTTCACTTAATGAGGAGGAGCCGGATGAACTGCTGTCACTAGACCGCCCGGTCTTGCTTGCAGAACCGGTGGTTCCAGAGGACAAGCTGTCCTCGTCGTCGTCGTCGCTGGCATCACCATCCGCGTCGGCTTCTTCAGCGGCTTCACCGCTTCCATCGCCTCCTTGATGGAGCACGATCTCCCTGCCCGCGTCGGCCTCGGCCTCCTCGCCTACCTTGGATTTTCCTTTTTTTCCTTCGGCTGATTTCGTCAAGTTGGACCTTCAAGGCGGGGAAGAGGTCAGAGAAGGTGGTTCCATCGAATCCTTCACACAGACCGCCCCGGTCACCTATGAGACCCAAGGCTTGTCGATCCCCTGGGCCACATGAGGCAGCACCTCATCTTGGAAGGCCGGGTTGGTCACCTCATATTGCTTCTGCAAGAAGAGGAAAAATGAATTAGGCCGCTCGGGCTAAACAAAGGGAACCGCGCTGTCTTTTGAGAAACTCACCGCCACGACTTCTTGAAGCCGCGCGTTCTCCTCTCGAAGCCGCGTATTCTCCGCAGCCTGCTCCTCGTACTTCTTCTCCAGGTGTTTCTGAACAGAAACTAGCCGCTTATACGCCAGGGCCATGAAGTGGTTGGCCGAAAACCCCCAGGCGCCGGCTTGAGCCGCTAGCCGGGGGAGCTCTTCTTCAGGGGTTCTCATCAGCCTCCTTAGGGTCTTTCGACCATACAAGGCGGCCCCAGCGGCTAGGGCATGGCGTTCAATTTGTCGCTCCCCCATGGAGGAAGAGCAGTGGATACCCGGATCCGGCTTCCATCCCTATGCCAAAGGACGGTCGGATTGCCCTGCAGATCGGGCGGGTTCCCACAAGAGCGAAGGAGCTCGTAGTCATCAGGAGAAGCCGGGCCTTCTTCCTCAGACGATAGCGATCTGTTTCGCTTCAGCCTCTTCTCCCTTTGAGTCAAAACCGGGACGACTGGCGTGACCGGCTTGTTCGCAGGGACGGCGTGGGCAGCTGTAAAGAGAAAACAAAAGTGTAAATAGCGAAGTCCGCGCGGTTACATACAGGCGGTCTAAAAGAACTTACTATGCTCAGGGAGGATATCCTCCAGCTCCGAGAACAGCGGGATGTAGTGGTTGATATCCAACCGCTCGTTCTCAAGGAACGCGAAGGTGTCCGCCTCAATCTTTCCGACCTGAGGGATCTAGAAAACTTCTTCCCCTCGGACTTGCGGGTTGGTCTGCAACAGTCCGAAGTTGCCTTCGAGCATTACAAACCGCTCCGACCAGTCGGAGACTTTGTTCGCCAAATTGACGATCTTCAACCCATGGCAGCCGAAGTAGAGGTGCCCCCTGTAAGTTGAAGTCCCCGAGTCGGAGGCAGCCCGCACCGAGAAGAAACTTTCTGAATAGGTCGAGGGAGAACCTGATCCGCTCGAACCGCAGGTACGAGATGAAACTATATATGGAGGCGATGGAGTTCGGTGGAAGTTGACCGGGTACGACCCCGTAATGGTCGAAGATGGCTATGACTTCAAATGGCAGTGGGAACTTGAAGCCGTATTCGAAGTGGTCGACCGGGATAGCTATTTGGTGCGGATTGGAAGAGTTAATCCGCTCATCGCGTAGAGGGAGCCGCGCGAGTAGATTACTCCCTGCCATGTGTTTTGCGATGAAATCGTCCAGTTCGCTCTGAGTAAGGCGGCATTCCGGATGGTCCCCCCGAATGGAATGCTAAGGCCGCATCAGCTCGGACGGCTTTAACTTTAACAGGTCGCTGCGACTTGTTCTTGGATCGCGCCATCCGGAAATCGTGAGAATGACTTCGAAGAATTCCCTACTTATAGATTTCTATGATCTGTGAATAGTAAAATCATATCGCGACTATACATTCTAACCGCGCGGTCAATGACCTAAGTGGTTAGATTCACCAGAAAAATAAAAGAAGCAAAGGCATCCAGGAAAACAGAAGCAAGCATACATCACAGATCGAGCGACCTGAAGTCGGTTCGAATAAAGCATGAGATCTAAAACAGAACACAAAGTATAACGGTTAAATAAGAGACCGCACGAGTTATCCAGAATACAAGACAAAGAACATTGTTCAAACCAATAAGCCACGCTTATAGTACAAATTGTTCTCAAAAGCCGGTCACGGCTGACGGCGTTCTGGGGAGACATCCTCTCTGTGAAGTCGCGCGACCTGGTCACTGGTTGTGTTCAGGAGAGAGTAAATCTGGCTTGTATGATAATGAAGGTGGTTGATTGTGCTATGAAGCCGCCCGGCATCCCTTTCGACCCGCATAGCGGCAATCATACGGGGGTTGCGGCGGCCTCGTCAATCATTGGATCAGCCGCCCGGACTGGGGGAGGATTCGAGCCCGCTCCAATAGTCGGGCGGCTAACAGCTACCACCCCATCGTTCATATTTCGCCGACCAGCGGCGACTTCTCTGGTTAACCGCAGGAATTTATCCTGGTAATATTTCGAGTCGCTCTCAAATTTAGCAGAGGCTCTCTTCTCCTTCTCCAGTTGAGCGGTTAGAGCAGCTCGCGTAGCCACCACTGCTGCCCGCGCGGCCTCAAGCTGAGTCTCCAGGACTTTCTCCTTTTCTGAGCCGGATTTCCTGTTGATCTCCGACTGCGCCTTCAGCGCCTCTTCAGCCTTCTTCCTCGCAATCTGCTCAGCCTCCAGAGCGGTCCGAGTGGCGGCCTCCCGGTCTTCTACCTCCTTCAAGCGGGCTCTCAGGTTGACCAGATCTTCCTCGAGATGGTCAAACAGCTGCAGTCCTTCCGGCAAAGTTGTTGCACTGGTTGGAATCAGTGGAACTAACGGAGGCGGGCTGGCCTCAAGGTCGCCCGGCTTCGTAACCTGATCCACGCTATCGGAAAGAAGCCGCTCGGTTATGAAAAGTAAGAGCATGCAACGCCATATATATATATACAAATGAACATAAATACAAGAGCAGTGCCTGGACGGACAGGCCACTTAGACCGTTCCGGATTCACTAATTTATTATGGCGAGGCCGCGGAATGGAGAAGCGGACAACTTTAAAGTCCATGGAGCCCTTACCTGCCATAAGAGGATCAGGCCGCGACGGCTTTTTCAAAGTTCGTTCCGCCCCCTCCTTCTTCACCATCATTATTTCTTCCCCGGTCATCGCTGGGGGAAACTTCCTCCCGCGCCTTCAGCATTTCTTCAAGCTCCCTCGTTCTCTCTTCGACCTCCAAGGCAGTTCGGGCGGCAGCTTCTCGTTCTTCGCCTCCGTCCGAGCGGTCTCTTCAGGAGGCCGGACTATATTATCAGTGGCAGAGGGATTTTGTCTGGAAACAATCGGGGCTGTCAAGAAGCTGATCTCGCTTCACCAGCTCATCCATACCCCTGAAGATCCCATTAAAAGATAAGCTGCTCGCCGAGTCCGAGGCAGTTCGCCCTGTTTCGTATCAGGGGTAGCCGGTGATTCATTTGCTTGTTGGGTGGAGGAGTCGCAAGGCCTAGCTCCTCCTTTAGTCGCGAATTGGTCTGGAGGATGGATTCGGTCGGTTTCTTAAGAGCCGCCCTTTCCTTAGCGGCTAACCTCTTGACCTTCTTCGTTATCCGCTCGGTCACGGACCCGTCTTCTTCCTTTTCCTCTCCTTCTTGCTCGGAGCTGGGCTAACTTCTTTGGAAGGGCTGGGGTAGTCGTCCACGGACAAAGGGGTATTCAGATCGCCCGCCCTTGGGGAGTTGACCGCCTCTTCCTCCAAGTTTCTAACTAGCAGATGGGGGTTCCCAGAAGGAGTAATCTCCATGCCAAACGAGTCGTTTTCGCCGGTCTTCTTCGAAGGGCTACCGGTATCAGCTTTTTCAGGAGGAGCGGTCTCCTCTTTGTTCAGCGGGTTGGCGACCTGTTGACCAGGGTCTTCTGAAGGAATCAGCGGGTCACCAAGAAGAGGCCTCGAACTGTTCGCCACGGGCTCTGCAGGAGTCTTGGGAGTTGTTAAGTCCACGACCGGTTTGGGGCTATCCGCTGCGGCCTTCTCGGCCCGCTTTCTCTTTTTCCGGTCCTTCCGGTCTTGCTTTTCTTCTCCTTATTCGATTTCTCCGACGATTCGCGCCTCTTATCTTCCACCCTCTTCTGATCTCCGCTGGGATCCACGCGGTCTAGCACAGCGTCCAGGAAGTCCATTGCGGAAGAATTGCCGGTCTTAAAAATTCTAACCGCAACTGGCGAGTAATACCCCGTGATTTCAGGAAAAACTCCGCAGAATGAATTCTCTGGCTCTCTTATAGAATTTAAGGCAGGTCGGATGCGGTCTCCCGGTCAAAGCTAATATTTTCGAAATTCTCTTGAGATTTGAAAATATGCGGGGATTATGTTTGCCCGGAAAACCGCTTCTCGGGTTGGACCATTAGCAGACCGCTCGAACTCCTGGGTCAGGCCGCTGGGTCCCGGGATCAGCGGTTCCCAGTTCAAGAAGGGCCAGGCCGGGCGGCCTGGTGTCATTTCCGGATCGCCCCCAAAGGGAGAAGATCGTCAAGAGCTAAGGCAAAAAGTTCATCCGCAGTCTCAGCTAGAAGGCCGCGCGGGTTGTCCCATAGAAACTCGAGGTTCCAGCCCCGAAGAACAGGCCGGGGCTCCAGATCAAAGGCTATCCGAGTTACCTTGTGAAAAACGGCTAAGTCATGACCAGAAGGCAGACCGCGGCCTCAATCTCCAGGCCGCTCGGTCTGCATCATTGACTTAGTCCCGGTATCCTCAGCCTCAAGTCAGACGGGTAGGGAAGGCAGGCCGTCAGGTCGCGCGGCCTCTTTCTTTTTTCTTCTTTATGCATCCCGTCACCGCCTGCCCGTTTCTCCTGTACCCGGGCAGGAGGTTATTTTATCCCTGCCCATTCGGGCAGGCCCCCAAGCCTATAAATAGGGGGCGGCACTGTTCACAAGACACGCACACTCGAATCGAAGAGCTCGCTTGTCGGAGCTCCGGTCTCGAGTTTCTGGTCTCGCGAACTGTTTGACCGGCCGGCTTCTGCTTTCCTGCACTTGTAACCGCTACTTTTCAATCAAAGGAAAGCCCGTCGCAAGAGTGGCATTTGCCGCGGCGGGCGAAGTCCGGCCTCGACCGCTGCTAGCGGTCTAAATTCTCTAACCAAATAGTAACCGATAATCCGCAGCCCTCGATTTTCTTCGTGAGCGCACTTTTGAATCGAACATGGAAGGGTTTAAAATTGTGCTTCATTGGATGTATGCCTCCGAGCATATTCCGAAAAGGTGATGTGGGCAAAAATCAAACGTACAAATCAAAAGTTATGCATGTTAGAAGTTTAGGTGTCATTTGGAGCAAAATTTCGCATTACCGCTGCAACGATCTAAATATTGACAACTAAATGAACTGGAATGGGTAAAACTTGTGCTCCAATGAATGTAGTGCTACGAGCTCATTTCGAAAAGGTGTTGTGTGGTAAAATCAGGCAACCGGATCAAAAGTTGTTGCGGTTTAATGTTTGAGTGTCATTTGGAGCTAAATCTCTCATTTTTCCCTACAACCCACTGTAGATCAACCGCAAACAAACTGGAATGGGTAAAACTTGTTGTCCAATGGATGCAAGGCTCCGATCTCATTCTGAAAAGGCATTGTGGGCAAAAATCAGACAACCGGATCAAAAGTTATGGATGTTTGAAGTTTAGGTGCCAATTGGAGAAAACTCCCTCATTTCTACTGCAATCCACTATACGTCGACCACTAAATGAACTTGATCGAGTAAATCCTATTCTCCTTAGATGTATGGCTCTGAGCTCTTTCCGAAAAGGTGTTTTGTGCAAAATCCGGACATTCGGATCTAAAGTTATAGCTGTTGAAGTTTAGGTGTCAGTTGGAGAAAATCAGTGTATATCGACCACTAAATGAACTACATTGGGAAAACTTGCTCTCCATTGAATGTAGGGCTCAGAGCTCATTTCGAAGAGGTGTTGTGGGCAAAATCACACAACCTGATCAAAAGTTATGGCTGTTTGAAGTTTAGGTGTCATTTGGAGCTACATTTTGCATTAACAGTGCAACCCGCTCAATATAGACAACTAAATGAATTGCAATGGGTAAAACTTGTGCTTCAATGAATGTAGGGCTCCGATATCATTCCTAAATGGTGTTGTATGGGGTAAAATCAGGCAACCAGATCAAAAGTTATTGCTCTTTAAAGTTTGAGTGTCATTTGGAGCTAAATCTCTCACTTTCACTACAAACCGCATCTAAAATTCTTTCATTTTGAAATTTATGTGTCATTTGGAGCTAAATCTCGCATTACACTACAACCCACTGTATATCGACCTCAAACGACCTTGAATGGGTTAAATTCGTTCTCCATTGGATTTTGGGCTCGATCTCATTACGAAAGGTATTGTGGGCGAAAATCGGACAACCGGATAAAAAGTTATGGATCTTTAAAGCTTAGGTCTCCTTTCGAGCTAAATGCATTATTACAAACCCGCTGTATATTGACCACTAAACAAACTGGATGGGTAAAATTTGCTCTCCATTAGACGCAGGGCTAGAGCTCTTTCCAAAAAGGTGTTGTGCGCAAAAATCGGACAACCAGATCAAAAGTTATGGCTGTTACAGTTTATGTGTCAAGAGGAGCCCTCGTCACCATTGCAACCCCTGTATATTGACCACTAAAATGAGCTTGAAGGGTTTATAATTTTGCTCCATTGGATGTATGCCTCCGAGCATATTCCGAAAGGTGATGTGGGCAAAAATCAAACGTACAAATCAAAAGTTATGCCTGTTAGAAGTTTAGGTGTCATTTGGAGCGAAATTTCGCATTACCGCTGCAACGCTCTAAATATTGACAACTAAATGAACTGGAATGGTAAAACTTGTGCTCCAATGAATGTAGTGCTACGAGCTCATTTCGAAAAGGTGTTGTGTGGTAAAATCAGGCAACCGGATCAAAAGTTGCGGTTTAATGTTTGAGTGTCATTTGGAGCTAAATCTCTCATTTTTCCCTACAACCCACTGTAGATCAACCGCAAACGAACTGGAATGGGTAAAACTTGTTGTCCAATGGATGCAGGGCTCCGATCTCATTCTGAAAAGGCATTGTGGGCAAAAATCAGACAACCGGATCAAAAGTTATGGATGTTTGAAGTTTAGGTGTTAATTGGAGCAAACTCCCTCATTTCTACTGCAATCCACTATACGTCGACCACTAAATGAACTTGATACGAGTAAATCCTATTCTCCTTAGGATGTATGACTCTGAGCTCTTTCCGAAAAGTTGTTTTGTGCAAAATCCGGACATCCGGATCTAAAGTTATAGCTGTTTGAAGTTTAGGTGTCATTGGAGCTGTATCCCATATTACCACTTCAACTCAAAGTATATCGACCACTAAATGAACTACATTGGGTAAAACTTTCTCTCCATTGAATGTAGGGCTCAGAGCTCATTTCGAAGAGGTGTTGTGGGCAAAAATCACACAACCTGATCAAAAGTTATGGCTGTTTGAAGTTTATGTGTCATTTGGAGCTATATTTTGCATTAACAGTGCAACCCGCTCAATATAGACAACTAAATGAACTGTAATGGGTAAAAATTTGTGCTTCAATGAATGTAGGGCTCCAATATCATTCCTAAATGGCGTTGTATGGGGTAAAATCAGGGCAACCAGATCAAAAGTTATTGCTGTTTAAAGTTTGAGTGTCATTTGGACTAAATCTCTCACTTTCACTACAAACCGCATCTAAAATTCTTTTATTTTGAAATTTATGTGTCATTTGGAGCTAAATCTCGCATTACCACTACAAACCACTGTATATCGACCTCTAAACGACCTTGAATGGGTTAAATTCGTTCTCCATTGGATTTGGGCTCCGATCTCATTACGAAAGGTATTGTGGGCGAAAAATCGGAAAACGGATAAAAAGTTATGGATCTTTAAAGCTTAGGTCCCTTTCGAGCTAAATACATTATTAAAACCCGTTGTATATTGACCACTAAACAAACCTAATGGGTAAAATTTGCTCTCCATTGGATGCAGGGCTCGGAGCTCTTTCCAAAAAGGTGTTGTGCGCAAAATCGGACAACCAGATCAAAAGTTATGGCTGTTACAGTTTATGTGTCGAGAGGAGCCCTCGTCACCATTGCAACCCCCTGTATATTGACCACTAAAATGAGCTGGAAGGGTTTATGATTTGCTCCATTGGATGTATGCCTCCGAGCATATTCCGAAAAGGTGATGTGGGCAAAAATCAAACGTACAAATCAAAAGTTATGTCTGTTAGAAGTTTAGGTGTCATTTGGAGCGAATTTCGCATTACCGCTGCAACGCTCTAAATATTGACAACTAAATGAACTGGAATGGGTAAAACTTGTGCTCCAATGAATGTAGTGCTACGAGCTCATTTCGAAAAGGTGTGTGTGGTAAAATCAGGCAACCGGATCAAAAGTTGTTGCGGTTTAATGTTTGAGTGTCATTTGGAGCTAAATCTCTCATTTTTCCCTACAACCCACTGTAGATCAACCGCAAACAAACTGGAATGGGGTAAAACTTGTTGTCCAATGGATGCAGGGCTCCGATCTCATTCTGAAAAGGCGTTGTGGGCAAAAATCAGACAAACGGATAAAAGTTATGGATGTTTGAAGTTTAGGTGCCAATTGGAGCAAACTCCCTCATTTTACTGCAATCCACTATACGTCGACCACTAAATGAACTTGATCGAGTAAATCCTATTCTCCTTAGGATGTATGGCTCTGAGCTCTTTCGAAAAGGTGTTTTGTGCAAAATCTGGACATCCGGATCTAAAGTTATAGCTGTTTGAAGTTTAGGTGTCAGTTGGAGCTAATCCCACATTACCACTTCAACTCAGTGTATATCGACCACTAAATGAACTACATTGGGTAAAACTTGCTCTCCATTGAATGTAGGGCTCAGAGCTCATTCGAAGAGGTGTTGTGGGCAAAAATCACACAACCTGATCAAAAGTTATGTTGTTTGAAGTTTAGGTGTCATTTGGAGCTACATTTTGCATTAACAGTGCAACCCGCTCAATATAGACAACTAAATGAACTGCAATGGTTAAAACTTGTGCTCAATGAATGTAGGGCCCGATATCATTCTAAATGGTGTTGTATGGGGTAAAATCAGGCAACCAGATCAAAAGTTATTGCTCTTTAAAGTTTGAGTGTCATTTGGAGCTAAATCTCTCACTTTCACTACAAACCGCATCTACAATTCTTTCATTTTGAAATATGTGTCATTTGGAGCTAAATCTCGCATTAACACTACAACCCACTGTATATGACCTCTAAACGACCTTGAATGGGTTAAATTCGTTCTCCATTGGATTTTGGGCTCCGATCTCATTACGAAAAGGTATTGTGGGCGAAAATCGGACAACGGATAAAAAGTTATGGATCTTTAAAGCTTAGGTTCCTTTCGAGCTAAATACATTATTTCAAAACCCGCTGTATATTGACCACTAAACAAAATGGATGGGTAAAATTTGCTCTCCATTGGATGCAGGGCTCCGAGCTCTTTCCAAAAAGGTGTTGTGTGCGCAAAAATCGGACAACCAGATCAAAAGTTATGGCTGTTACAGTTTATGTGTCGAGAGGAGCCTCGTCACCATTGCAACCCCCTGTATATTGACCACTAAAATGAGCTGGAAGGGTTATGATTTTGCTCCATTGGATGTATGCCTCCGAGCATATTCCGAAAGGTGATGTGGGAAAAATCAAACGTACAAATCAAAAGTTATGCCTGTTAGAAGTTTAGGTGTCATTTGGAGCGAAATTTCGCATTACCGCTGCAACGCTCTAAATATTGACAACTAAATGAACTGGAATGGGTAAAACTTGTGCTCCAATGAATGTAGTGCTACGAGCTCATTTCGAAAAGGTGTTGTGTGGTAAAATCAGGCAACGGATCAAAAGTTGTTGCGGTTTAATGTTTGAGTGTCATTTGGAGCTAAATCTCTCATTTTTCCCTACAACCCACTGTAGATCAACCGCAAACGAACTGGAATGGGTAAAAACTTGTTGTCCAATGGATGCAGGGCTCCGATCTCATTCTGAAAAGGCGTTGTGGGCAAAAAATCAGACAACCGGATCAAAAGTTATGGATGTTTGAAGTTTAGGTGCCAATTGGAGCAAACTCCCTCATTTCTACTGCAATCCACTATACGTCGACCACTAAATGAACTTGATCGAGTAAATCCTATTCTCCTTAGGATGTATGGCACTGAGCTCTTTCGAAAAGGTGTTTTGTGCAAAATCGGACATCCGGATCTAAAGTTATAGCTGTTTGAAGTTTAGGTGTCAGTTGGAGCTAAATCCCACATTACCACTTCAACTCAGTGTATATCGACCACTAAATGAACTACATTGGGTAAAACTTGCTCTCCATTGAATGTAGGGCTCAGAGCTCATTTCGAAGAGGTGTTGTGGGCAAAAATCACACAACCTGATCAAAAGTTATGGCTGTTTGAAGTTTATGTGTCATTTGGAGCTACATTTTGCATTAACAGTGCAACCCGCTCAATATAGACAACTAAATGAACTGCAATGGGTAAAACTTGTGCTTCAATGAATGTAGGGCTCCGATATCATTCCTAAATGGTGTTGTAAGGGGTAAAATCAGGCAACTGGATCAAAAGTTATTGCTCTTTAAAGTTTGAGTGTCATTTGGAGCTAAATCTCTCACTTTCACTACAAACCGCATCTAAAATTCTTTCATTTTGAAATTTATGTCATTTGGAGCTAAATCTCGCATTAACACTACAACCCATGTATATCGACCTCTAAACGACCTTGAATGGGTTAAATTCGTTCTCCATTGGATTTTGGGCTCCGATCTCATTACGAAAAGGTATTGTGGGCGAAAATCGGACAACGGATAAAAAGTTATGGATCTTTAAAGCTTAGGTCTCCTTTCGAGCTAAATACATTATTTCAACCCCGATGTATATTGACCACTAAACAAACTGGATGGGTAAAAGTTGCTCTCCATTGGATGCAGGGCTCCGAGCTCTTTCCAAAAAGGTGTTGTGCGCAAAAATCGGACAACCAGATCAAAAGTTATGTCTGTTACAGTTTATGTGTCAAGAGGATCCCTCGTCACCATTGCAAACCCCCTGTATATTGACCACTAAAATGAGCTGGAAGGGTTTATAATTGTGCTCCATTGGATGTATGCCTCCGAGCATATTCCGAAAAGGTGATGTGGGCAAAAATCAAAATACAAATCAAAAGTTATGCCTGTTAGAAGTTTATGTGTCATTTGGAGCGAAATTTCGCATTACCGCTGCAACGCTCTAAATATTGACAACTAAATGAACTGGAATGGGTAAAACTTGTGCTCCAATGAATGTAGGCTACGAGCTCATTTCGAAAAGGTGTTGTGTGGTCAAATCAGGAAACCGGATCAAAAGCGTTGCGGTTTAATGTTTGAGTGTCATTTGGAGCTATATCTCTCATTTTCCCTACAACCCACTGTAGATCAACCGCAAACGAACTGGAATGGGTAAAACTTGTTGTCCAATGGATGCAGGGCTCCGATCTCATTCTGAAAAGGCGTTGTGGGCAAAAATCAGATAACCGGATCAAAAGTTATGGATGTTTGAAGTTTAGGTTCAATTGGAGCAAACTCCCTCATTTCTACCGCAATCCACTATACCTCGACCACTATGGTTTACCAGAAGACCGCTCTCAATAGGATTACTTGCAGACCGTGCGGTTTGCGGATCCAGTTCGCTCGGCTCAGGTTGCACAGGGTCCACTAACACCAACTAGCACAGGCCAGGCGGTTTGACATAATTCAGACCGCCTCCAAGTACTAGAGATAATCCAGGCCAAGTCCAACAGGGCAAGTTGCCGTCTCAAGTCGGAGATCGGGCGGATTGTGCCATAGAGACAAGCCATGGTTCGAGGTCAAAGAACAAGCCGCGATCTCAAGACGGAGACCGTCAGATCGCATCACCGCCTTGGTCGCGTCATCCTCAGCCTCTGGTCAGGCAAGTCGAAAGGGCAAGCAGCCAAGGCACGCGACTTCTTTCTTTCCTTCTTTGTGTATCCCGTCACCGCCTGCCCGTTTCTCCTGTACACGGGCAGGCGGTTATTTATCCCTGCCCGTTCGGGCAGGCCCCCAAGCCTATAAATAGGGGCGGCACTGTTCCCAAGGCACGCACACTCGAATCTAGGAGCTCGCTTGTTTGAGCTGCGGACTCGAGTTTCCCGTCTTGCGGACTGTCTGGCCGGCTTCTCTTTCCTGCACTTGTAACCGCTGTAACCGCCTCATTTTAATCAAAGGAAAGCCCGTCACAGGAGTGGCATTCGCCGTGACGGGCAAAGTCTGGCCTTGACCGCTGCTAGCGGTCTCATTTACCCACCTAAAAAGTAACCGGCAACCCGCAGCCTCCGATTTCCTTCGGAGGAGCGATTTCGAACTCAACAGAAACACGCGACCTTCAGATCGCGGATTGTCGGTGAAATCTCACCACAATGTCAGACCGTCAGTTCCCCCTTGGAGACCGCTCTGATCACAGCGAGGACTCTTTGTGGGAAGCCCTGGAGCAATCAAGGAGAGAAGCCGAGCGGGCTCAGAGGGCCACTGATCAGCGACTTGAAGCGATCACTCAGACTTTAGCAATGCTAACCGAGCGGCTAGTTCCACAGCAAGCCGCGGCTAATCAGGTGGTGACCCCGGTCCTCCTCCACCTCCTCCTTACTCGCTACCACAAGCCGCTAACTTCCAGCCCAGCAAGAAGTGCGACTAGGAAAAACTTCTATCAGGAAGCCGCGCACAGCATGCCGGCTCGGGTCCTCGACTTCCAGGGGGCGGCCTCTCATGCTGCCCACATTTCCTACCCGCAAGAAGGTGCAGCCCGTCATTCCTATCCGCCAGAAGCTGCGGCCCGATCCTCTACAAGCGGCTTGCACGCGACTAGCCGCAGTTCGGCGACTTATTATCCAGCTCCTCTATATGAAGATATGGAAGAAACTTCTCCCTTTGTGGACGAAGTCCGAGGGGAACCAGCCCTAATAATTTCAGAGAGCCTCGCCTGCCAGCTTTCAATGGGGAGACTGATCCCACGGTTCATTTACAATCCTTCAAGTCAGCCATCGCTCTCAGAACCTTAACTGATGCAACTAAGTGCAAGCTCTTGTAACCTCCTTTGAAGGACAAGCAAGGGAATGGTTTTACGGGTTGCACCCCAGGTCAATCCGTTGTTTCGCTGAGCTGCGAAGGGAATTCCTGCTGAGATTTTCTACCTCAAGGAAGAGAAAGAGTTGCCTGGCGGCCCTTTTCGATATAAAACAACGAGAAGACGAGACGTGGGCTCGTTTTGTAGATCGCTTCCAGAAAGAGATCATGGAGGTCCAAAATGTGGATCCGGAGCTATATAGGGTTGCCCTCATCAATGGCCTAAGAGAGGGCCCCCTAAAATTCGAAGCAAATATAAGGGAGCCTAGGACTTATCAGGAAATGATAAGTTTGGCAAATATGTTTATCAGAGGAGAGAAGAGCAATCCGGACTACGTCGCAAAGCTGGTAAGCGACAAGGAGCAGTCAAATCCGTCCTTCCATCATCCGCCATCGAATCAGTCCCACTTCAAACCCCGATCCCAAAGGGGGAGAAACTACAAAAACAAGCAACCATTCATGGGCCAGCAGCGGTTTCAAGATCAGAAACCACCGTTGGCCGTCGCTCCCACTCCATCCGCTCCTTCCGCAAATCATGCCAGTGTACTTACAACAGTATGTCGCGCAGCCACCTCCAGTCATTCCATCCACTCAATATGATGACTCGCAAGAGTCATTCACTCCCTTAAACATCACCATGGACGAAGTGGTCCAGATTCTGCAAAAGAGGCCAGATTTCAAAAGGCCCGCTCCTCTGAAGTCGGATATCCGCAGTCGAAATCCGAACCTTTATTGTGAATATCATAAAGAAGGGGGACATCTAACGAAGACTGTCAAGCTCTTCGTTTGCTTATAGAGAGACTCCTTGGAGAAGGAAAGCTCCGGGGTCTAGTTCGAAAAAGATACAACTGCTGAGCCAATTGCGAGAAGAGAAAGGAGAAAGAAACAGTAGAAGTGACCTGGGAATGCGCCGACGTCGAAGACGCCGGCTGCTATGGTGACATCCATCCTTCTACCGAATGCGTCGAAGTCAATGATGTGGGCCCCTTAGGGGACATCTATTGTATTCATGGAGGAGCTGGAGCGGAATCATCTCGCAAATCCAGCATCGCGAGAGTTTTAAAGCAGGAAGTAGCAGCCACCTCAAGTTCTCCTCCCGAAAGCACTATTGTCACCTTTGGTCAGGACGATCTCCCCCCAATGCCAATCCTTTTGACGATGCGGTGGTCATCAAGGCCGTCATCGAAAACTATACAGTCCACAAGATTCTGATTGATACCGGCAGCTCCGTCAATCTCCTTTTCGCCCGATTTTCGAGGCCCTAAAGACCGGAAAGCCTTTGCTTTCCACCGACGGGCCCCTCTGCGGTTTTTTTGGAGAGAAGAAAGAAGTAGAGGGTTCAGTAAAGCTCCTGGTCTCTCTTGGAGGAGTAATAAAGTTAATCAATTTCGTGGTAGTGGATGCCCCGAGCAACTTTGTGCCATCTTCGGGAGGCCAATTCTCAATGCATATAGGGCAGTAGTGTCTACCTTTCACCTTGCCCTCAAGTTCGCTGCCGAAGGAAAGCAGTATCGGGTCAGAAGCAACCCAAAGGTGGCTCGGGAGTGCTACGTCCGAACTGTCAACATGATCACTGACGTTCCACTTCCCGAGGTCGTGGCTGAGGTTTTGGAGATTGCTAAGTCTTCAGGGGCTGCTGAGGAGGAAAAGATCAAGTAGGGGCTCACTTGGAACCTGCCCAAGCGACCCAAGAAGTTCCCATTGATGAAGAGGTAGAAAAGAAGTTGGTCATCAACGCTGAGTTGCCAGAGGGGAGGAAAGTGGAGCTAATCTCCTGCCTGTTGCAGAATCTGGACATCTTCGCTTGGTCAGCGGAGGATATGCCAGGAGTAGATCCAGACGTGGCTTGTCATCATCTAAATGTATCTCCTGAGTTCAAGCCCGTCCAGCAAAAGAAGAGAGAAGTGGCAACCAAGCTGGCGTTGCCCATCAGAGAAGAAGTTCCAAGCTCCTGAAAGCGATTTATTTCTGAAATTCAATATCCCACGTGGATGTCGAATGTTGTAATGGTTAAGAAACCCGGTGGGAAGTGGAGCATGTGCGTGGACTTCACTAAACTTAATAAAGAGTGCCCTAAAGATTGTTACCCTTTGCCTCGGATAGATGTCTTAGTTGATTCCGCGGTTGGGTATGGCTTTATGAGTTTTCTCGATGCTTCTCAGGGTATCATCAAATTAAAATGCATAAACCTGACATCCCGCATACTTCACTTATCACGAACGATGGGTGTTACTGCTATCTCGTTATGCCATTCGGTCTTAAAAAATGCGGGCGCAACATACCAAAGAATGATGGATACCGTCTTTAAGCATCAAAAGGGCAGGAATCTTGAAGTTTACGTGATGACCTCCTTCTAAAAAGTAAAAACATTCTCGTTGCACTTGAAAGACCTCGTAGAGACGTTCGATACTCTACGAAGGTTCAAGTTAAAACTAAACCCGTTGAAATGTGTGTTTGGGGCAAACAAGGGGAAGTTTCTTGGGCATCTCTTAACTCCTAATGGCCTTGCACCAAATCCACACAGGTGAAGGCCATCCTTGATATGGCCCCTCCTCAAAATACTAAAGAAGTTCAGCAGCTTGGGGGAAGATTGGCAGGATTGAGCAGGTTTATCTCCAAATCCGGAGATAAAAGTGCCCGTTCTTTAAAATACTCCGGGGGGGATCAAGGTTTTGAGTGGAGCGAGGAGTGTAACAAGGCTTTTGAGCAGCTGAAAAAGAGCAGTTACCTCGACTCCATTACTCCAAAGTCCCCGTGAGGGAGAAATGTTATTCTTATATCTGGGAGTCGGCCCGGATGCGGTGACTTCTGTCCTCGTTCGGGAGGAGAAGAAGAGGCAGTTTCCAATATACTATGTCAGCCATATTCTAAAAGATGCAGAAACCAGATATTCGATCTTAGAGAAACTGGCCTTGGCCTTGGTTGTGTCTGCGCGAAGGCTTCGCCCTATTTTCAGGCTCATTCCGTCCAAGTTATACAGATCATCCTTTGAAAAATATTCTTGAAAAGACAGATCATTCAGGGAGGTTAGCAAAATGGGCTATTGAACTAAGCGAATTTGAGATATCATACATCCCACGAACAGCGATCAAGGCGCAAATCCTGGCAGACTCTTGGTTGATACAACAGAGTCTAGATCCGAGCAGGTAGTGCAATCTCCTTTGGCTTGGATCATTTATGTGGACGGGGCTTGGCAGAAACTCTGTGGGAGCCGGGGTAGTTCTGATCAGTCCAAATGGCATCAGGCTGGAGCAAGCTATCAAATTCTTCTTTTTAGTTACAAATAATCAGGCAGAATATGAAGCACTTTTGGCTGGGCTGAGGCTTGCGAAGAGAGAGCTAGGGCATAGAACATGTACATGTTAGAACTGATTCACTGTGTTCGATTCAAAAGTGCGCTCACGAAGAAAATCGAGGGCTGCGGATTATCGGTTACTATTTGGTTAGAGAATTTAGACCGCTAGCAGCGGTCGAGGCCGGACTTCGCCCGCCGCGGCAAAATGCCACTCTTGCGACGGGCTTTCCTTTGATTGAAAAAGTAGCGGTTACAAGTGCAGGGAAAGCAGAAGTCGGCTGGTCAAACAGTTCGCGGAGACCAGAAACTCGAGACCGGAGCCCGACAAGCGAGCTCTTCGATTCGAGTGTGCGTGTCTTGTGAACAGTGCCGCCCCCTATTTATAGGCTTGGGGGCCTGCCCGAATGGGCAGGGATAAAATAACTCCTGCCCGGGTACAGAAGGAGAAAGGGCAGGCGGTGACGGGATGCATAAAGAAGAAAAAAGAAAGAGCGCGGACCTGACGGCCTGCCTTCCCTACCCGTCTGACTTGAGGCTGAGGATACCGGGACTAAGTCAATGATGCAGACCGAGCGGCCTGGAGATTGAGGGCCGCGGTCTGCCTTTCTGTCATGATAGCCGTTTTCCCAGGTAACGGATAGCCTTTGATCTGGAGCCCCGGCTTGTTCTTCGGGGCTGGAACCTCGAGTTTCTATGGGACAACCGCGCGGGCCTTCTAGCTGAGACTGCGGATGAACTTTTTGCTTAGCTCTTGACGATCTTCTCCCTTTGGGGGCGATC